>JAHDVE020007457.1:0-18460 GCA_022606495.2 Halesus radiatus | reverse complement strand
AAGCAAACCAATCATAATCTCTATATCCATATTATTTACTATTTCCTAGATGGTGAAAGTGTCACAATCCTCGATGAACTTGAAAAGGCTGCAGAAGCCGTGAATGGGGTCTTCCACATTGGATTCATTGATCTTGAGGGTTCGAAAAATGCCGAGGATTTCCCATCTGAAGGCACATTCTTTTATGGAGATAGCAAGTAAACTCCCATCGCTTGCCAGGCTACGACTTTCGTAGACTTTGTCAAATTCATCCTTTCAAATACAAAAGAGGTTATTGAAGCACGCTCAACCGCCGCCAAAAGCCTGAAGTCGAACCAGGAGCTCTTGAAGAAGGAAGCAGAGAGGGCTGCGAAAGAGGCAGAGGAAGAGGCCGAACTCAGACTTAAGTCAAATACAATCATACTTGATTCTAAATCTTACCGACAAAACCTTCTCCTTGCCAGAGAACCTTATCTGGTCAACTTTTACCGATCAAATTGTACTGCCTGCCGCGACTTGAATCGCGAATGGGAAAAGGTATCTTACCATTTTAAAGGCAAACTCAAAGTTGCAAAAATCAACATGACTGAAAACGAGGAGCTTGAATAAAGCCTACAACTTCTCAACTATCCTGTAGTCAAGTTCTATCCTCATGGTGTCAAGAATCAAGACAGTGGAGTTCAATTCTCTGGTGCACTGAAGGAAAACTCCATCATCGCATGGGTGGAAAAACTCAACCAACAACCTGCCGATATTGAAGTGACCAAACTTAGCGCCGAAACGTATAAAACCAACTGCAAGGCTGGAAAGGGTACTTGTGTACTTATATTTCTGGAGTCTGAGGAGGGTGCTTCGGTGTTTACGGACCTGAGTAAACTGTTCAGTGATTACGCGAAGAAACCTATAAGTTTCTTGTATTCTGTCAAAGGAGAACAAAGTGAACTGGCTTCACAATTCGGAGTCGAGTCATACCCAAATATTGTGATGACTTATTGCTTCAGGAAAAGCTTCTGGAGACTCGATCACTTCGACACGAAAAAGTTAGAAGATGCTGTGGGAGAGGTTATGCTAGGAAATAGGAACAACTTTATTAAATACAAGTTCGAAGAAAAACTTGTTTGATATGGATTTACATGAAATAAATAGAAATATTTTTTGGGATAAAGTGATTTTAATCAGAATTTAAAATAAAAAATAGGATTTGGTTTATTTATTAGAAAATAAATTGGGTATTATATTTAATGTAAATAATTTTATCATCCATTATATAACATTTTTATAAGTTTAATGACTCCCTAAAAACACCTTAAAAATGATCACGATCTCTCCCTCCCTCCCCTATTAAAAAAGAGTCTCAAAGAACAGATGGAAATAGAATCTAGCAAAGTCTCCAAAAAACTCAAGGCCAAAATCCATACCGAGCCAACTGAGAAATAGATTGTGATGCAAATTCAAACCCTTGATCAGATACTTGCAAACGGTATGTTTTTTATTGAAGGAATGCTCTTCAGCCAGATCGTCGACCAGCGCCTCACGCAAGCAATTGTCGAGGAACTACGTAGGAGCAGGGGCCCTTTTGATCAGTAATGTTTCGGATCTATATTACAATCTCAAGGGAAATAATAAGAGGAAAGGCAATCTCTTTCAGTCTATCGTCGCATTCGAGACTTGGGAAAGTTGAACCAGCACGAATATTTCACAAGACAGAACACTGCAAGCGAAAAGGGGGGGATAGTTGTGGCTCTGAAAAGCGTAAATAATAACCCGATTAGCATCTCCTCTCAAAACTTGTTCAATGAATGGGAGCTTAATAAGTTTATAAAAAAACAGGAGAAAGTTATATCTGTCTGGCTCCCTCCAGCATCGTATCCCCAATTCTTCGGGATCGTATGCGCTGGCAAGAAGCGATTCTCTAAAATACTATCGGGAGAGATTCTAAGGATCGAGAGGATGTACATGCCCCGCTATCGAGACCCGACGAAACTGTTCCCGAAGTTGATCGTGTTCGTGCAGAAAAATATTAGCAACGAAATTAAGGTGTTGGAGTTTATAACGACGAAAGACCAGTATAATAATGGGTACAGAAAATGGGGATGGCAGCTGAGAGCTATCAAGTAAGGAAGATTTATTCTAAGATTCACATGAACAACAATATATATATCTACATTTATAGAGTAGTATTTTTTTGAAGTACTCATGACAACTATACATTTTTAGCCATTTCATTTACATTTTAATGGTGTCTGATTTATTGAAAAATAGATACATATATGAGAACACAGATATACATATCGCTAGTATTAAGTTGTAAAAAAAAATATGATAAAAAATATCGTATATTCTTTATTTATTTTATTTCCTATTACCAAATTTGATATCATATCTCTCCTCTTTTAACTAATTCTGCTAATTTCTTTACATCCGGAGGCAGCATAGAAAATTTGGCAGCCACAGCTCGCTTGATCCTCAAATACTATTTGTATGATTCCTTGTTGCCGAACTGCACCTCAAAGTTCTCCCAGTGCCCCCAAATCTTTTACTAATCGTCGTTGGGGTCTGCAAACTGAGTCGCGTAAATATACACCCCTCTTGCCCTCTCCACCTCTCCTAAGTTCTTCTCGAGTTCCGAATACTTAATCGCCATAAGAATAATTTCCTCCTCTGAGAGCTTCTGCAGAGCAGCTTCGAAGATGGCTCTGGTTTTCGTAATTCCTAACAAGTTGGATACCTTTGAAATGTAGATATTATAACACTCGAAACGTTATTCCGTAGATACGGCTTCGATCATCCTTTCGTAAATCTCGACAGTGTGAGAATACAATCCGTACTTTTACTCGAACTCAGCATACATGAAATAGAAGAGTTTGGCTTTGTCTTTAGGAGTTTATTTGAGAAGCCGTTCAAATATGCTTCTGGCTCTTTATACACCGATGGCGTTGTGACCGTACCTCTCGATGAACCGCGTCAGGTAGGCTAGCCATATTTCGTAGACGTGCGGCCATTTGAAGTGTCCAACTGCAAACTCAAACACTCTGAATACCTCCTCAAAGTAACTGTTGAGCCAAAGCATATTCACATAGTTTAATATCATTAATGGAGTAAGTGACTTGTGTTCTTTACATCTGTTATAAGCCATCTTCGCGCTTTCGAAAGTTCCTGCCTCCGTCTCGATATCGATATATAAAGACCAAATGAGGGGGGACGATTTCAGGATATCATCAATATTTTTAATTTTGAGATTATCTGCATCGATCCGCCTCCTGAAAAGCACATGCTTAACGACTGACAAGGCATCCTTTGGGTAACCTTCTACAATAAGGACCTCTGCCCATCTTGTCCAGATATTAATGTAGTCTTCAACAGCCTTAAAGTTTATGGAGCTGGCTCGATGGAATATTAAATTGCATTGCTTCATTTTACCGAGACTTTGATACAACTTTGCGTAGTAAATCCAGATTTCAGAGTATTTACCATTCTCGGCGTCCTATGCATTGATCGTAGAGATGCACCTCTCCAGGGTTTCGATGCACATATCCAGATTATTTTTCCTGTACAAGTCCACCAGTTTCAGCCAAGTCTTCACATCATTCTTGTTTTTTCTTAGGTTAATGTTGTGTAGAAGGTACTGTTGCCTTTCAATCAGGTTCTCAAGCTTGAAAAACCTGAGTTATATTTCCGCATCGATTGCGTCATCGGCAGTGACCGATTCCTTATCCCTTATCTCTTAGTTGGCTAAGGCTGTGATCATTTCTTCTTAGAACTTGCAATAAGCGTTGAAAATCAGTCCGAAGTCTTTGGCAGTTTGGATTGTGTTGAGAGCTTCTTCGAGAGTCTGTCTTGCTTTTTCGAATTCGGCCATTCTGATGAAATAGTCGCTAAGCCTAACCCACAATTGCCCCTCTTCGTCGGGATACTTTTTTATTCCTTCCTTGATCACAGCCTCCCCATCGACACTCTTGACCTGCAAGGGATTATCTATGATGACCTGTACCAGCTCCATGAAGAAATCGTACTTTGACCTTCCGCTTTTGCTATTATAACCGTCGTCATCAAGGATGTCTTTGAGAATTCTTGCACAATTGTTCGGATCCTTTCTCTCCTTCAGATAATCCGCGTATACTTATTTGTAATCTGGGTTGAGTTTCAAGTATCTTGGGATTACTTCTGCTGCGGTTTTGGAATTTTCCAAAGTCAGCACCCAGCTTGAAAATCGAGCCCAGATCTTCTCGTGTTGCGTAAGGGGCAGATTTCGAAAGGACCAGTTGTAAACTAGACGAGCTTTGGATATCATGTTCTGTTTGGCTAAAGTTTCTGCATACAATATCCAGATCCTCGGCATCTTAGGCAGCTTTTATAATGCTCTCTCGAACAGCTTGTTGAGGGAGTCGTACTCCTTAGAGTAAAGGGATCTGTTGGAACAGTAATCCACGCACTCTTTCAAATAATTGTACCAAATCTTGTACGAGTATGGCAAACATTTGATGGCTCTTTCAAAGATCTCTCGCCTTTATTTCCAATCGGTGAGACGGCGGGCTTGTAGGACGTTGGTCCAGATGCGAATGGAGTAGCGGGAAGGGTCGTCTTCGGGGAGTTCATCAGGAGGCAGGTAGCGGTTGATGTAGGCGGTGCCATAGTGGGTGGGGCGGTCTTGGGGAAGTTCCACGTCATATTCATCTGATTGTTCAGTATCAGTACCTTTATCTCTTCTTCTTGGCATCGCTTATATTGTATGTGTATTTGCTTTTTCTCGTTTAAATTATGATTATTATTATTTTTAAATATTATTGATTCTAAAAATATAAGTAAATTTATATGGGTGATAGATATTTCTCAGTATTTAATAATAAATATTTCCCTTTTTTAGTTAAAGAGTTAAAAGATAAATATATAGTTTTGGATTTGCATATTTCATTAACAGGTTAATTTGAAATCGAAGCTCGAAAGCGCTATCCCCAAGGCTTGGAAAGGAGAGAAAGGGAAAATGAAGGAAAGACTAAACACACTTTCATCTGCCTTTCCAAAAACTAGGTAGTTACCTTCTTATTTTAGAAGATCAGTCAGTATGAAGTTTTTAATAGAAGCCACCCTGACCCTCCCTCCGAAATTTAAAGCGTATGATTTGAGTTTGTCGTTCCATTTCGGATCTTTGTTCTTAAAATAGTTCACAGTTTCCTTATTTTCTACATCCATCAACGTCGTGCCATCTTTAAGCTTGAACGATTAACTGTTGAGCTTATTTTTATTAATAGAACCATTTTCGCTGTTATTATCTTATAAGTGGACTTTGCTCCAGACTTGCAACTTTCTGGGCCCACGCACACCCAGAAAATTCGACTAATATTTAATATTGGCATGTGTTTCTCTCCATTTTTTTCTGTCTGTTGTTGTAGTCGAATTCTCGCCAGTATTGTAAAGACTGTACATCGATCCATAAACATCGCTTCTTAGTTTTCCAAGATAATACTTAGACCTTTTGTCCATGTCGCGATTAAGACTGATGTGGTAGTTACACCCGAGCGCTCCACTTGAGCTTTCTGCAGCCATCATTGGCCGATCATCTGTGAAGAACAATTGGAATCTGGATCGAAATCCTTCATTGACTCGTTTGAGTGTACAATGGAAAATTGACCCTTTTGCAATAGGTCGATAATAAAATAGTTTCATTTCTTCGATGCTTCCGAGATTGTTAAAAACGGCAACCGACTCCTTTTGTATTTCTGAGGTTGTTCCTTCCGGCTTTTCAGAGGATGTGTTTGGAAAGGCAGATTACTTTCTGCTCCAGCCCGCTGAGTTGGCTGAACTTGATCGGCTGATAGATTTAGGCTGTTCAGGAGGCTCTACAGACTATTTTTTAATCTCATAATATTCTTCCGGCTTCTAAGTTTTAGCATCTTCTTTCTTTGGTAATGTATCCTTCTCGTTTTGTGTTTCGGCTGCTTCTGGTTCATCTTCAGGATCGCTCAATCCTTCAAGAACATTCCTGTGTTTTTTATTTTTTCTCTTGGTGGCTGGCAACCTTGACTCTCTTTTAACCTTCGCTGTAATAGTCGTTTGATCTGGGATAAAGGTTGATGATTATTGCGAAATCAGTATTTGAGAAGAATTTGTGCGGAACTATTGAGGATTTGGTTATTTGAGTTATTGATGTTGGGTCTCGATAGTCGGTGGCTTGTAAAATTACCGAGTTGTGTTGACGTTTTTCCTTGCAGAAGATAGTTATTTTGATGAGGTTATTTTCTTTTAAACAGCATCTTGTCGCCTGAGAGGTTCATGTATAGGTTAATAATTATTATTTTCACCTAATAGTTTTATAGTCTCAATCGTATAGTTCGAGTTTAATTTTATATAAATATATTTTTTTACCGTAATACATTTAATTCCTGACATAGTTCGAAGCCTGGTGGAGTTCGATGGCCTTTTTTGACAGCAACCTTCCTTGTTCTTCCACATAAGCTTCGTTGACAACAGACATTCCTGCGAACAACCCCCCATCGTCTTACAATACGGTTATTTGTTCAAATGGCTGATTATTTTCTTGGTCGGAATTGGCGTCGTCGTCCAGTTTTGCGAAAATATCTCCTATAATTATATTAGTATGATGCTGAAGGCTAGGTCCTTACTTTCCTTGCGCTCGGGGTTTTTAGGTTTTCTTGTTGCTTTGGATCTCCTGGCCTCCATAATTTTTTTTAATTTATTTGTGTTAGTATAAGTTTTTCTGTTTATTTATTTGTATTAATTTTTAATACGCATAACACAACATTTTAGATACGATATCAGATGATATGAAAAAGTATTTACATGTAGTCAGTTTGGTATTTTCAAAATATTATTGAAAAGCTATAGAATATTTATTATTTTAAAAAATATTTATTGAAAAATGACTAAACAGAATTTAACTTTACTGCATCCGAAAGGGGAAAACACATAAACACAAAATACATATTAGTTTCACGAATCCACGTAGATAACGACTGGTTTTGGTTTAGTCACCCTATTTATTTTAATTACTATTCCCTGCTCCACTGCACTTTCTGTTTTTAACCTTTTCGTACTCGATTCGTACTTTCCGATCGACTGTCTGCGATCCTCTTTCGGCTTCATACTGCAAGACGAAGAGGTCGTGTCGGTGGCGACAGTGATTGCCTGGCTGGTCTGCGAGAGTTTGTGATTCCTTTCAATGCTGATGGCTGCGCTTTCTGGGCTGATTTGGGAAGTGAACTCAAGCATGATGGAGTTGAACTTGGAGACTCCGATCTTAGATTTATGTGGCTGGGATCGAATATGTTAGAGATAGTCGTCGTAGTTGGACTTGCAGACTCCACAGTACTTGTGTTTCCGATTTGGTTTTGGTTCATACTGTAGAATAAATGCACATGATTATATTTGTTAAAAAAAAAAAAATTAATGTTTGGCAAATTTAATATTTTTATTTCATTAAAAAACTCTACATTTTTGTATTTAAAAAAATAACTATTATCATATATTTTATAGAGAAACGAACAAAAAATATAGATATACAAAAAATATAGTATCTTAAAAACTAAATATATTGTATTTAAGCCAAATATTATAACGAATTTAGAATTTACGATGGTTGATGGATTTTCACTGCATTCTTCGTACGCCTATTAGATTCTTTTATCATGTTCGATTTGAAGTTTCGTGTCGTTATCTCTAAAATATGTCTGTAGAGTATAATTTTTATTATATATGCTCAAAATATATTATAATTCTAAAAAAAATAAACACACTTATTCTAGTTCATTGACCATCATTAAAAAAAAAAAGAAATTTATGTCCGTAGTTATTATGATTTTTTTTATTAACTTCAGATACATCATTTCTCTGTCTTATTCAATGTTCTGTTTTTTGTCGGAAAAAAAGGTACAGAAACATTGTATTTTTTTTTATTCCATAAAAATTAAAAAGATACCTGATCGATTCCCAATGTAAAGGCTTGGGTATAATACTTCTGATCATTATTGAAAATCGGGTATTGTTGCAGTCCTTTATTTTCTTGGCCTTTCGGGCAGAACTGCATGCTGAGAGTATTTTTAAAGTAAGTGTCGTCAGCGATTGGTTTGATGAAAAAATTATGCTCTAGACATTTCGGTCCGCATTTGCGTGGCTTTCTTTGATTCTTCATTTCTTTTTTTTTTTTTATGTTTTAATATGGTTAAAAAATACAAAAAAATAAAATAAATATATATATATATTAACTAATTATTATTATTATTATTAAATAATAATAATAATTAATAATAATAGTTTTTTTTTAATATAAATGTATATCTATTTCATTTCAAGTGATTATATGATTATGAATAAACAAAACGTCATTAATTATTCGTATTAGAAGAGTTAAACAATAAACATTATAGTACATCGTCATTGGCACTTGATTTGAGTGAAGGATATATATTATTTTTGAAAGTATCAACGGTATTATTTTGGGAGACCATTCGAGAGACGAGTTTAAAAAAGAGAATTCCATAAAGTTGTGAATTTTAATATAAAAAAAGGTATCTACATATATTAATTCTTTTGAGTTTTATTGACTCTTGTTTCTATGTAGGTAGATCTGATAGATTATAGATTATAGATTTATTTACAGATATAATATATATATTTTATTTTATTCATTAGTTTTTTTCCTTCGATTTCTTCAATTCGTTTAGGATATATTTTAGTAATAAGTATTTATTTATCCTCAAATTTTGATGTTTTACATTCGAATGGCAAAGAGAATCATCCTCAAGATTAAAGCTTTCAAGTTGTTAGCACTATCGATTATCTTATATTTTTATAGTGCCAAGTTTGCTAATCATAAGTTGGACTTATAATTTCTATGACTATGATGAAGCAAAGTATATTCAATGCGTCATTCTTTCTTCATATTAATGCCTTTTCATCCTGCAGCAGCGAGCTGTTTGCTATTATCGATGTTTAAGAATACAATATGTCTCCAATAAGTGTCTTCTGGTATAAATTATTATCTTGTTAAGACATTGATTTTTTGTGTAATTTCATTTTGTTTAATTTTGGAGGCGAACAAACCTTCACAGTTCTCTTTACTTAAGATCCAATTAATCAAATATATATTATCAATTATTGACTATTATCTATTTTTTTGTTTGATGAAATATTTATTTATTTTCCATTAAATACTTTGCTGTCGAAATTAATCGAAATGACTAGCATCCAGTAAAATAATCACCGAAATAAAAAATATAAGCATAAAATCCCCTCATCAAACATTTAAATATTATATTATTGTTTGTTATATTTTCAAAAAGAGTAAGATGGGGGAAATAAAATGTGATAATTGTTTGATTTTAATATTTTTTATTCATATAAATATTTACACACAATTAAGGATCTCTGCAAATAAGCACTCTAATTATCATTAGCCAAAACTCATATAAACACAAAAATAAAATTCAAATCAGTAGCATACAATAGGATCTCTAAACTAATGAACAACACCGTTAAAGGACTTGGAGGACTCACCTTGGTTCTCGGCGTCTTCATCCTTCTTCGATTCTTCTGGCACGCCTTAACACCAGCCGAACTTGGCTATGCCTAATGCAGCATTACTGATGAACTCGAAAACACCCCCGCCATCGTACAGCAATAGCTCTCCACAATCATCTCCAGGGCTACCGAGCCAGTCGAGAACGTTGGCATCAAGGCCGACGAATGGATGAGTGTCCTTAAGCAGCTCGAGCAGGAAAAGGATGAATACCAAAAAGCATATTACGTGACTAAACAAAAGTACAATCGATTCTTCGCCTTGCAGCAGCAGCTCCAAGATTCGATTGCTGATTGGGAGAGATGCAAGAGTCGGGTGATCGGAGGCAGCAAAAAGGACTGTACGAATCTGATAAAGAGTTACCAGAGCAGCGAGTTGGCTTAAATTAAAAGTGCGAGGGAGTCGCTGGAAAAGGAGAGACAGAGGCTATAAAATATCATATAAAATTAAAAAAGACCGAGACAGGCTCAATTGGGAGGCAAAATTCAACAAGATTTCATATCATAATTTCGAATGTACAAAGAACGCCAAGGGATCATCGAAAATAAATTAGCGCAGAAGTTTGTAGATGATAACTCTTGGCGTTAAAAAATCAGAGCCTATGCGAATGTGCAAGGGGAGTGCCAGTTATCCAATGCTTCTGTCAAAGTCTGTCGGGATATCAAATCTAAAGTCTCTTCTATGGGCGATAAATAGTCCAATCTCTAGGCTATCATTAATCGTATCATGAAAAAGCAGAACCAAATCGAGTCTTTAAACAGAGTCATAGCCTCGGAATATGAAGAGTCAGAAGTGGAGAGACTGCGAAACATGAAGAGCCGAGACGAGATGGAGCTTGATGAGCTGATCAAAAAATAGAACATCCTGAGGCAGAACGTCACGGATTGCCAAGTACTGTGTTCTCCCGAAAAACTAAAGCATCTGGACGAAGAATGGTTGTGGTTGAAAGAGGATGGCATTAGGATCACGAAGGAAAGGCTTGATCTGAATGAGCAAATGTTTGAAATCAAGAAGAAAATACGATAGTTATAATTAAGGATGGAGGAAGAGAAGGAGAGAGTGCATAGCAGAGACAGGAACCCAACGCCGAGCAGTGGAGATAACGACAATTATAGGAAGCTCACCGAGTTGTTCCAGAGGATCAGAGAAAACGACAACAGACTCAGCAGAAAGATCAATGACGACAAAGCTATGGCATAACAATTTGCAAGTAATCAATATAATTATTTTTTAAACCTGCAAATGTATTCTTCCCTCTTTTGTTTCTATTACCAACTACTTTAGAACATGCTAAAAATATCGAGATACTAAACGAGTGTGCCGTGAAGAGAAAGATTGCTGAGAATCTCCAAAACCAAGTATAGAAATTAGCAAATCAGGAAGAGATCAAAAAATTGTTCTAACATACTCAGTCGAAAGAGAGAAGTATGATCTAACTTGCCAAAAGACTAAGGTGAGCCTGCTATTTTCCAATAAACCTTTTATTTTCTTTGAATTTTGAACACATTATAGTCCCTATATATATTATTTGTAAATATCACTTTTGGATAAATTTAGAAATAATATATACTTATATATCTCTATAGTATCTCAAAAATATGAATGGTATTGTTATATTTTTTATATATCGATTAAATCTTGAAAAAATCAATATATCCGTTTGATCATGATTGAATAAAAGTCTTCAAACGTAATCCTGTTCGTCTGGCTGTTATCGGCCCGCTTCAGTAGCAACTGAAGAGTTTCATCATCTAAATTCTCCTTCACATGCCGATTGATCTCCCGAATGTCCTCGATATCAATGTATCCTTTTCCGGCCCTGTCGTATTTTTTGAAGATCGCCGCTATCTCCTTTTTAGTCTCGTTTATATGGGGCTTTGTTTACATAGCATTCATGAAATCTTTAAAACTGATTCCTCCTGTTTCCTCGAGATCGAACTCCGCCACAATCTCGTAGACTGTCTTCTTGTTGGGGTTAAACCCGTTCTGCTGTAACAGTAGCTTTATATCATTTGGAAGCAAGACACCCATTTCAGTGGAGTCATAAGTGTCGAATACCTCCTTGAGGTCCACCACATCCTAATAGGTGAGCTCATTGGTAATGTAGACTCGAGGATCGAATTTTTCCACGTTTTTGAGACTTTTCCTGCGGAATCTCTTCTCGTTGGCTTTGGCATACTCGTTATTGGTGGGCATGCGTCTTTCGCTTTTCTATTTTTCCTGGGAGAGAGAGATTTGCGAGCTCAAGGGAATCTTGCCTGGAGGTGTCTTGGAGATTGTGAAAGACTGGGTTCTTGACTTATCTTGTTTCATGGGTTATTGTTTAATGTAGACAGATTTTTAACAAACAGTCAGTGGAATATTTTTGTCTGTACTTTAATATATTTTTAAAGATTTGTTAATCACTATAATGAATTTTATTTGGCATTGATATTTTAGAAAAAACAGTGAATCCATAAAATAAAATCAGTAGAAAATAATTTAGAGGATTGAGTCATCTGGAATTACAAAAGTGTGTTTCCAATTCTAAAGTTCGTTCTAAAAAAAAATGAAATGTTCATCAAATTTAACATATAGCTTTAATATAAATAAAACAATGGTTTAAGATTTTTTTCATTTTGTGAGCACCACTCCGCCTCGATCAGACTCCACTAAAGAATATTTAAGATCTGCTTTCTCTTTCTCCATTTGTTTCCTCTTTAAATCTTCTTCCAAAAACAAATATCCACCCAACCCTAAGAATAATATAGCTGTCACCCCAAGTACGGAGTAGAAGCACTTCTCCTTTGTTTACAATCCTACTCCAAGTTGCGTAATAAAAATCTAGTGTTAAATAGAATGGGCCATATGATTGTGATTGATAATATTTTTACTTAAATGATTCCGACAAGTTGTCCTCCGCACATCAAAATCCCTGTCACTTGGGCTTCTCCAATAGGGAACACGATTTAGCATCCAAAATCGAAACTCAAGGGCATCAACGGAGTCATTCCTATTCCCAGAATCAAGACCATAACGAGTGTCAACCAAAACTGATTATAGTAGTAGAGACCGAATGAGAGTCCGAGCATGGCTGCGACCGAAAGAAACGAGCAAACAATAAAAGATACTTTGTATTTATTAGTCTTTTCAACATAAAGACTAAAGACAAATGAACTAGCAAGGCCGAGGACTAGTAGACCACCTCCAACGATACTGATTTGATTCTAAATATAATTAAAATATTTTATCAACATGGTTGTATGTATTTTTTATTTTTATTTACATCAGAATAATCGAAAGGCTTTAGTAAATAGTTCAGCAACGATCCAAAAAAATTAAATGTCCCATTAAGCACCGAAAACCCAGCCAATAGCAATATGAAATTTTTATCTCTGGACAGTCTTCTCAAGGATTCCTTAAAATGAACCTTTTCAGTTTATGCGCCGAGACTTGGAGGTTGAGGAGGTTTATCGCGAAACAACAGTATAATGAGTAAAGCACCAACAAAGCTCAACACAAATTCAATGAACATGAGGTAAAACACCCTTTGTTTGATATTTATAGAATGTTCATCGACTACTATAGAGGGAAGTACAAGTCCCGCTGCGGTACCAACAAGATTAATAACTGATAAGATCGCGGTGGCAACAGGGCGCTGGCTAATTATGATACATTATTAAATTATTAATAGAAAAATAATTAGAGATGGTTAATTGAGAAGCGAATTTTGAGTACATTCTTTTATTGAAACCAGTATGTTGCAATTTTGGCAGGAGCGTTCAATATGAAAGGTTGTCCGATTGCACAGAAGACCTGTCCGATGACTACGTAGATGAATCTTACATTCACAAGGCACCTGATTGCTGCCCCAAGTGCTGTCATTACTGCTCCAATGATAACCCCCTTCCGAATCCCTTTTTCGTCGAGGATCCAGTTGGAAGGGAAGTTAATAAATAGATAAACAATCATATAAAGCATTGGTATCAGGGTGACCAACAAGTTCGACACTTCATAAGCTTATTGGATTGTGGATGAAATGGGGGTGATAACGACCCAGCACATGCCGTTGATGAACGAGGGAAGGCAAAATAGGGCGACTATAGCAAAACGATACGGATACTATTTGTATTCGGTCTCCATGGTATTTTAGTTATTATATGGGACTTAATATTAAAATAAATACGTAATTAAATTAAACTAATTCACATAATTTATTAGTATTTTGAGTGAGTATCTTTTAAACAGTGATTCTACGTGCTTATATAATAAAAAACTAATTAAACGTTGGGTTTATTTATCTATCTAATCCATCTTTATGTGTTGTCATTCATCATTATTAGTCAAAAAGTTCATAAATTTCTGCGTCATTGTTGGATCTTTCTTTTACTATTTTTTGACAACAACCTCTCGCTCCTAAACCCTCCGTCGATATTGTATCATTGTATCCCGTTCCTTCTCATTAACTTGCAGAACTGAGCAAATTGTATCCAGCACTTTCAACCTGGTCTCTAGAGGCGTACCTAGTTCAAAGTACTTGAGGATCATTCCTTTGATGACTCTGACATCGATTGCCATGCTGCCATTACTATTCCTTTCTTCTTGCGACAAGGATGAAGAGGCGAGTCTGCTGTTGCTATTTTGGCTCCCTTTATCAAGCCGTTTAATCTCGAGTTTGAGTATTTCAGTTTCATTGAGTAACTGTTTCTATTTAGCAATGAACTAGCTCTCGAGTCTTTCTTGTCCTACCATCATATGTTTCCTTTCGCTTTCCAACTCATCAACCTGTGCTCTGAGCTCTTCGTTCTCCTTCCCTTTCTCTTCTGCGTAGTTTTGGTTAGATTCGATCCCTTCTTACAAGGAAGAAATCGTATTCTTGAGGTTGGTGATGTTCAGGAGGAGTTTTTGCATCTCTTCGTCTTTCAAAGCCAGTTTTGTATTCAAAGTGTTCAGATGCACTTGAAGATCTTGGTAGCGGGTATAGTCGCTTGAAAGATTCTCCAGCTTCTGAGTGAGTCCCTGCTTTTCTTTCGTAAGATCAGCCAGTTCGACTAACTTTTTGTTGAGTTCCGAGTTTTTTAGAGTCACACTTTGTCCAAGTTTCTCGATGGTCTGCGTATTTCTGGCTATTTAATGTTGTAACCTGGACAGTTAGGCTTTTAAAGCTTTATTCTAATTCTCAATGAGTTCTCGAGCCTTGGCATGCTATTGGCCGAGAAGCTTCCTTTCTTAATCGGCGTTGGTCTTTGTTCTTTGGAGGGACTCCTGACTTTTCTTCAGCTGTTAATCTTTTTGTAGGATCTCAGACTTGTGACGAGTCTGCAATTCGCTAACAACATCTGCTTCGGCTTTCTTCCTGGCTGCCTCTTTTTGGGTATGTTCGGCGAGGATGATCTCGATTTGTTTTTCGTAAGCCTTGCTTCTTTCCTGGTGAGTTGCTTCCAGAGCACTTATTCTTTTCTTGGACTATTAAACTTCTGTTTGTGTTTTGGAGTTAAGTTGCCTCGCCTGTTCCTAGTGATTCCTATTCAGTTGGTCCAGCTGGCTCTTTAACTATTTATTTTGGGATTCCAAGTTTCTAAAGTTTTTTTTAAGTTTTTCGAGTTCCTTCTCATGCTAGTTTTTTATATTCTCGTTTTCGGCAGACACCAACCCACTGAATTCCTCAGTCTCCTTGATCAGCCTTTTTAGATCCTCCAATTATTTCTGCATGTTTCCTATCTCTGCGGTCTTCGACTGCCGCTATTCAGCTAACTGGTTGGAGAGAGCCGTGTATGCTTCCTTTGCTTTTTTCCATTTCTCACCAAGGTCTATCACTGACTTCTCACTTCTTTTACAATGGAAGAGTTATTAAAATTTGGCCAAAATTATCTATTGCTACTTTGCTACTTTCGTAGACTATTCAATGTGGACCTTCTGACTGTTTAAGCTGGACTGCAGATTGCTGATCTATTAAGCCCTGTTTTTAATTTCCGATTCAAAGTGGGACTGAAGTTGGGTTTCTCGCAGCTTCAACTATTGTGCCTAACCTTTTACCTTTTAGTATGCTTATTTTACCAGTTCCAAACCCAGTAATTAAATTTACTTATTCCTCAGCGCCTGTTCTAGTTATTTGCACTGGCTCCTTTCCTGCTCAAATCTAATAGTTAATTGCTCATATTTTTCCGAGATCTTCGCGATCTCGTTCGATAAACTCTAGTTGGCCCCTTCCAGTTTCTCGTGCTGCTACAACCATTGTTTCTATTTGTTCAGATGTTCCCTGATGGCCTCTGCTGCTTCTTCCTCTTTGAGTCTTTATTGGCCCTCTAAAGTTCTGATGTCATCCAAATGCCGACAAGTCTCGGACTGTTGTTCTCTTAGAAGTTGGTTGAGTTGGCTAATTTCGTTTTGAAGTTTCGTGTTCTCGTCACAGTATCGATTGATTTATTCTCTATGTTTTTCGCTCATTTAGTGCATGAGAGATTTGGCATGTTCTTTTAGATTTTATAGCTCCTCATTTTTAATATTCTTACTTTGCTAGAAATGATAGATTTCTTCAGATTTGGTTTGTATTTTCAGTTCATATTCTTTCAGTAAATTTGTATGGTCGTCTCTGAGAGTTTGGGATTGAGTTAAAGTTTCAGCCAGTCTCTTTTCGATATCGGTGATAATATTTTGTTTCTATTAGATGGTATGGGTAAGAGTGACTAATTGCTATTGATTATTTGATCTGAGGGACTCAATTTCATTTTTCAAATTTAGTTCTGAAGCCGAAAGTAGAGTGAATTATTCTGTTCGGAGTCTCATTTTTTAATTGATATCTATTATTTGTTGCCTAAGGTGCTCCACTAATTGAGTCAAAGAGTCCCTTTCCGTTATAATTGAGGCAGTCTCACTCACTCGATGGTTTAACTAAGAGATTTCACTTTGTAATGCGAGTAATGTTTCTCTGAGTCCTACATTTTCTTTAGCTTGTTAACTGAAGTCTTGGTTAACCCGTGCTAGTTCATTGCACACCATCTCCTTCTCCTGGATGATGCTATTAATTGATACCGATTTACTATTGATTGCATCTGTAGGATCTTGCTATTCTTAATGCTTTTAAGTTTGGTTGGATTTCTACTGACTCTGGAAATCCAGGGACTGAATAGACATATCTATTTTGGGTATTTCCATTTGCACTCCCACCTCGTATTTTTGAGTCAGGTTGTCTTTTCCTGAAGCCAAGTCTGCCCTTAACACTTCTAAATCAGCAATCTTTTGATTGTGAGCTTCGAGATTTTCTTTGAATTATGCTCTTTCTTTTACGATAGCTGCTTGCAATTCTGAATAGTCTTAGCAAAGCTTCTCGTATTTCTAACCTATCTCGATAAACTTCTCCTCGTTCGAGACAATCGTTTGTCTCAGATCCTGATGCTCGTTCTTTAAATCTCCAGCAATTAGATCTAGATTGTTCTTCTCCTCTTCAAGAGTCTCTATTTTAAGTTTCATCTCCTCGGCTGTTTTAAGTTCTGCAGATATGCGATGGAGTTCTTAGTCTCGAGACATGATAAGTTATTTGTACTTGTCCTCGGTTTGCTCGATTTGTTATTTATGTGAGTGTTGGATTTCAGCAAGGCGTTCTTTTGTGATGCACTATTATTATGTATTTGTTGTTGAGTCTTCTTTCTGGATACGCAACAACAAGTCAAGTTGGTGATTGAGTAGTTCTACTGTGTTAGCGGTGCTGATTAATTGGTCCGCCAGGGATTCGTTTTCAGTTTTCAACTGCTCCTGCTTTGTTTAAGCAGCGGAAACTCGTTAAGCTGCCTTGTCTTGTTATTGCTTTAGCTGATTGCTTAGTTCTTCTGTAGATTTTATCATTTAAAAATACCTGTTTTGGAGCTCTTGCATTCCTTGTTGACTGCAATCAAGTTGGAGTTTATTGGCTTCTATCTATTTCTTCAAATTTTCAATTTATTTTTGCATATTTTCGTTATTTTCCCTCAGTCGATTAATTTCCAGTTCAGAAGTATCCTTCAAGCAACTGATTTCCGTATTTTTCCCATCAATGAGACCGTTAAGAAGAGACTTTTCCTTCTCGAGCTCATCCCTTAAGACTTCGACAGTATGTTCGAGGGTTCGCTGCTCTTCAGTCTTTGCCGCCAATGCATCTATGATGCCTTTGATGCTTTAATCACTCAAATTTACAGTAAACCTAGGGAATCCATAGTTACTCTTGCTTCTGTCAACACCACCGTCGTGAACTTCATCAGAATTATTGTTGTTATCATTATTATCGTTCACTCTCTATCCAAGATCATTCTAGATAAATAGATTGATGCTTTCGAGCACTTGCTCTACAATTTTCTCAGTCTCTCTCTAGAATAACAGTTTCATTTCCTTTTCGAGACTATCTTTCAGAGAATGATTGATTTCACTCGGACTTGTGTCTTTCGAAAGACTGCCCTTCAAAGCTTTCTCAAGTTCTTCCTTGAGTGTATCCATTTAGCTCTTAAATGTAGTTTCCATTTCATTTTTGTCGTCTAAAACCTTTGAGTACTCTGTGGACAGTTATTAGTTTTCTACCTGGAGATCGCTGAGTCTCTTTTTTTGGGAGTTTAACTCGTCTGTAACTCGCATGATTTATCTTTCAAGCTTCGTGCATTTTTATTTGACGAAACTAAATTCCTACGGTGACACCAGTGGTGGCGTATTTGGGGCGTTTTAACCTTGTGTTGTCGTTCGCATGTTGTTGACGAAGCCGATAGTTGCTTTTTCAGCCATATTTTTAACTCCTGTCAAGTAGTTCATCGATATGAGTTCGGGATGATATTTAAATTATGTATAGATTTGTTATTTTTGTATTAGTAGAACAAACCTTATTTTTATTATATATATATAAACTAAATGATCATAATAATTACACGTTGATGTTATATATATAAATTTATACTATTAATTTGTGTAGAGATATGTTAGTGTAGTTTCTTAGTTAAATTTGCAATTAGT
>JAHDVE020007456.1:0-62669 GCA_022606495.2 Halesus radiatus | reverse complement strand
GAGGTATTTTAAAGCTCTCTTACAGCTACATAAATGCAAAAAAAAAACAATAAAAAACACCAATCACACATATTAGAAACACTAGATCTCAGAGTCAAAACACATACAACAAGGAACCACAAACACAACATTTGGACAAAAAACTTCTTATACCATGGTATTAAACTAAAAAAAAATCCCACTATCCTTCAAAAATCATAACAGCAATAATACATTTAAAAATTAAATAGAATACTGGATACGTTACCCAGGGAGATCTGAAATAGAAAATATATTAACTCAATACAGACTGACACTGAAACCACTCAACTGCACTTAAAACACCTCACCTTACCATTTTTTTAATCAGCAATCGGATCAATTTATTATAATTTAATTTCATATTATGTAACTGAATTCTTCAGCATGGGAAAATGCAGTGAGGAATCCATTATTTTTTATTTGTAATAAAAAAAAGATAATATAACAATACTATTATTGAAATAGTTAATTTTCTTCCTTCCTTCAACATTGGTCTATTAAAATTTATGTTTATTACCTACTTCCTTTACTTTAACAAAAATTACCTTTCTACCCTTTCCTTCCCCTTTCTCCCCTCCTTCACTCCGTAATTTTTCTTTTAAATATTTCCTTCCTCTCTCTACTTCTTTTAACTTTACAACATACCTACCTAAGTTAGGAATGCTATAGTTCCACGAGCTCTGGACAGTTCAAGATACTTTGTAGTAAGTACGTAGCTATTCACTTTTTTTTTTCAAATATCACGTAGGTTCTTTTTTTTACAGTAACTCCACAAAGAAGATCGTGAGGGAAATAATTTCCTTCAAGTCCTATATCATTTTTGGAGATGATGTGTGGAGGGTCTTTTAGAGGATAAGAAGGAGTGAACTTGGGTTTTGAAGAGATCCATGTTGTAGGATGGAGAAAAAACAGAGGCCGGCAGATCATTCCCGAGCTGTTGAACATGAGAACGAGTCGTAGAAGCGACCCGTTCTCATGTGACAAATTTCAACCGTGTGAAAATGTTTGGCACGCGTTTGGCGTGTTTCCCGACTATGCACCTGTGCCGAAGGGATCAATGACGCTAGTTCCTCAGAGCATCCTCCATTAAAATACCGGTAGAACAATGACAGCATTCCCACCTGACATCTGTCCTCAAAAGATTGCAGTCCGTTTGTTAAGATAGTCAAATCTATCAAACGGACCACCCGTTTCTACACAGAGTCAAGTGTTTTTTTAGATATTTTGGTACTGCCGACCACAGGTGGCTGCCAATTTCTACAGTGGGGTGCGCTTGCGATTTGTATAGGGTCAGTAGTTGGGTACTATTCGTTAGGTCCTGAAGAAAGCCTTCTACTTCTTACTCCACCTTATTCCTTATATTACCACCCCCTTCAAACATTGCGCGTGAAATAGATCCCTCGCATCACCCAGTAAAAAAAACTTTGGTCGTGTTATCAAAAAATAAATGTAAACAAATGTACCAACTTAACTAATTCACCCTTTAATACCAATTTTATCCGCCCATCATTTAGCACACATCGATAAAACCCTTATCAAATAATTATGTAAGGCTTTCATTCCACTGCCAACCCTTCCCAGCGGGTAGCAGCGTTGATAAACATCCCCCGGCATTCGGAACTGGTATCAGGGGGAGTGGGGTGGGAAAAACCACCCTCAAAACCCGCCCTTAGCTCTAGGCAGGTGTTTACAGACTTGTTATCGTGTTGTAATTAAAATATTAGATTTAGCTTCAATGTTGACGAGCTTATTTAGAAGTTGTGGGAAGATTCAGAACTTTGGTATTTATATAATATATTTGTTGTAAACGGGTAAAGTAGGTACCCAATAATAACGGAAATACTTGGTTAACATTTATTAAGCTTCCACCCATTACACGGGGTTATTCAAAATGATAGACTCAATGTCATATCGCTATATCTTCCGTATTATTAGTTATATGTGAGTGATCTACATATTACATGGAAATTGAAAGAGGAGGTCAGAAAGTTTCGAAACCCACCGCTAGATCGCTCATAGTTGCGCAAACAATCGCTCGAGTGCTCGCGCCGCCACACAGCCATTTCGCGTCAGTTGTGAATAAAATGGTTACTATGCGGTACAAGGTTATCTGTTTTCGTGAGTTCTATATCTTAGTGGCCAACTGCAGTGCAGCGTACGTTTCACACTTGTAAGAAAATTTATCGTATTATTAATTTTAGTAAACTGGACATCTCTGTAAAGGAATAAGCCAGGACTGACAGCGCGTATTAGAGGAGAAAGTGCGAAATTGAGTCCATCATTTTGAATAACCCTGAATTTAAACAAACTTACCTTAAAATGCTTAGCTAAACGTAAATATTTGACGAGCAAATAAATGAAGCTGGTACCTATTTAAAGTTTTCGTGGACTCTATAAAGGGTTTAGATTCGTGGGCTAAACTGTAAATAATTCAATGAGACAGAAAATAAACAGTTTTCCAGAAATATAAAGATAATATAAAATAATTAATATTTATTTTACATACCTCCTACAAACTACGGGATTGAAGTTTAAATGTACACCTAGATAATATTTATTTGAAGCTAATATTGACAGCTCTAAAGACGAAAGCAGCAAGTTACTCACTTTAGGTAATTTCGTAAAGTGGGCTATTTAGTTTTAGTTTTTTTTTATATCTTTTTCATATTCTTAAGTGAGTATTTCTTTTATATTAAAAAGAAAATGGTTTGATATAAAATAAGATCATTTAGAAGCATTATTGGTAGTAATATTCTTAGGACGAACTTAAGAATTAAGGAATTAAGTTCCTCTAAAGAATATTTGTGTCATACGAAACTTAATCATTATGAAATATAGGCCACCTTTAACAATTATTTGGGGGTAACGGTGATTTAAAAAAAAGTTTTATCCCATCTGATTTGAAAATATAATAAAATATAAAATAAAAAATTAAAAAATATATTAAAATGAGCATTATGGTGGACTTTAAATTTAATTAAAAATGACAAATTTACGTTGGAACACATATTTGACGTAAATAATTTAAAATATCGACTAGATAATGGGTTCTTTTTTTAAAATATTTTATTATTATATTTTAAATATCATGTTTACATAGAAAAATGATATTAAAAAAAAATACGATAAACCCGTAAATAATTTTCTAAGTTGCACCTAATAAAAATAAAAATAAAAATAAATACAATGCATCTCATCCATACTAGATATTTACTAAACCTCTAATGAAAAAAAATATCATTCAGTTTGGATGGATATTTTGGCCTCAAATCCAAACATGAAAAAGGCACCGTAGCCGTTCCTCTCAACGATCAACGTAATTTGTCTCCTATATTAGATATATTTCCCGTTAACTTAAAATTTCCTCTTAATCTCTCCCTCCTTTGACGTTCTGTCTCTTTCTTATTAATATGTTGTCTCATACTATGATCTGTTGTCGCATTCTATTACAAGTAAGCATATCTCTGTCTCACTCTTCGATGTTTCGTTTTATATTTTGTCTCTCTCTTATTATATTTTGTATTATATCGCACCTATATATATATATGCTAACTCTTTGTATTTGTGTTCAGTTTAAATAACTTCAGTGTTATGTTTTTATAAATCGTTTCAATAAATTGTAAAGCCATTCATCTTAACACAACACTGTCCTGGTGAGATGAGTAGCTACTATTTTTGATTTTGTTTTTTAAATTTATAAATAAATTTATGGGTAATTTCCCTTACGGTGAAGTACTAAGTGTGCTTTGTAGTTGTTCTCAATAAATTTTGTGTATTGCCTAAGATTATTACTCAATACTTTTTTAAACCGGAATATCCTATACCTTTTCTAGTAGATTAGTGGACAGAAACTATAATAATAATAGTTGGATGACTTGTATAGCGCCGTTTTTGTGAAAAATCACCTCAAGGGCGCTGTAATGGTTGAGTTATTTCACATATTAACTACTGTCACGTCTATAAATAACGTTGGCGGTACCTTAGAAAACAAACTTTTTTTCGGGTGAAAATAATTTAGTTATTTCTAGCAAATAGGATTTGTTCGTATTAAAGCAAACAAATAGTTTATCAAATAAAACCACAGATGTCAGCTCTAGTATTAGCTCCTCCCTGATAGACACAAACACAATATAGGCTGTAAAAGGTATTGTTTATCATTCTCTTTATTACGAAACTAGATAGCATCAATTAACTTTGATTCTGTGTCCGTCGGGTGGGTATTTTTTGGAATGCATAAACCAAGTCGGTAGAAATTTATTTCTAATAATATTGTAAATATATTAAAGATATAATACAAAGTCACTACTATTTTTTTAATGGAATCTTACCTAAATAAAATCTGTGAAAAATATAAAATTTGATGGTAAAAGACAAAATATTCAAAACCAATCTCTTAAAGTACTTGGCTTCATCATTAGAATTACCTCTGAGTTTAAAAACATAAATACCCTTAGAAGTATATACTGCCCCATGGTTTGCCCACGTCTTGAAAATGCCTCTGTCGTTTGGTCACCTTATTATTCTGTTCATATCTATAACTTAGTTCAATAGGGAAAACTAACTCAAAATACCTCATTTTCAGAAAACTGGTTTTGAAAATTTTTCATAAAGACGTCGCTCCGATGTAAAGTTATTTTGTCCACCTATAACATAATGATAAATGCAACATATAAGTAATTTATCCACATATTATATCATATGTATAAATGTCTACATTTATTGAGTTCCAAACGGAAACATTTGACATGTTTCTCAATTGAACTAAAAATGTGCTGATTTCATTATAATTCCAAAAAAGAATTATCTGACTACATAATTAGGACGAATTAGGCTTATTTTTTTATTGAAATATGAGAAGGGACAGTTTCTTTACCATTTTTCATCAATAACTAAAAACCAGAAATTTTGAGTTATTTCCCTATCGCACTAAGGTATCGATATTCGTCACATTGAATTCGTTCAACATCGGTTCTTAACAGAGATTGCTTGTAGGTTAGGACTTGAAAGAAGTAAATGCTCATATGACGAAAATAAACTAACTCTAAACCTTTTCCTCTGGTAGATTGCATGAACAAATTTTTCCTCAATTGTTACTTTAAAACTAATAATTACATTATTGATTCGACTATTTTACTTCAACTCTTCCCTTTCAATATCCCCTCCTGTAGTCTCAGGAAGAAAGTTACTACTCTTCCTTAATTAACACTCGACTAATTATGGATATAGACACCATTGTCCAGAATATGTAGATTGGTCAACTCAAGTCAAAACCTTGTTAGTTGTTGGTGAAAGCAAAAATGATTTTTATATGTCATTTAGCAAGTAAAGACATATTATAATTGTCATGACTGTTATCCGGGACTTGACTTCTCACTTGTGCTTTTTATTTTGTTTCTCGTCTTTGCTTAAACATTGGCGCAAACAAAAAGTTGTCCAAAGAAGCGAAGCTCGCAGTCCACAATGGAGTGATGTATGGCAGTCAGGCATGGAACTGGCAGAGGAAGGATGAACATAGAATGAATGCTGTAGAAATGAGATCTCTGAGACGAATGTGTGGTAAAACTATGTATGATCGTGTGAAAAATGTTGAGATTCGTAAAGAATGCAAGGCTGAAATAAGCGTAAGAAAGGGACGCTTAGATGGTTTAGGCATGTAGAGCGAATGAACGAAGAAAGGAGTGTAAGAAGAATGTATGACGCGAATGTGAATGTAAGAAGAAGCCGGGGACGACCGAGGAAGACACCGAACGATCAAGTGAATCAAATACTTGAGTCGGGCCATGTCAGAAGTTGAAATAATAGAAGAGAATGTATGAGACGTTGTATGAATGTGAATGAAGCAAGGAGTTTATGCCAAGATCGAGTTGTTTGGCTGTCCATCCTCTCTGCCTACGCCTGCGGGGAAACGGCGTGATGGTCAGTTAGTTAGTTAGTCTTTGCTTAATTCATATACCATCCTCCTCATCGACAAACTCGGCAAAATATGTTATTCTGTAACAATAATTCTGGAACAAACTACCAAATGCATGCACCCATTTCTCGTCTACATATACTTGGAAATAAATTCACCTCTGCTGTAGATATATTTAATATAAGTTTACCCATGTTTAAAAGATACCTGAACGATATTTTTATGTTGCAACAATTATAAGAGCATCGTATAAGAGCTATTGTTTAATTATTATGTTTTATATATATTATCTTTATACTCATCTACAATCCAAAAACTTGTTCCTCTTTTTTTTCTTTCTATGTCATAAATATGTTACACTTATATACCAACTATGCATCATGTTATTTTTTCTTTTAAGTTCTGTACACATAATCATTTTAATGTTAAATATGTAAAAGCCCTTTTGGGCGTTAATGAATGAATAAATAAATAAATAAATAAATAATAATTTAATCTAAATGAAATGCCGGTATTCAAAATTCGCATATCAAAACCTTTCCTCAACATAACAACTCTGTATTCATACATAGAACACTGCACACCGATCTGAACACCTTTCTATTCACTTTCTATTCTATCCACCTATTTCTATATTGATTGAGTCGAAATAATTCAACGAAAAATCAATTATCACATAAATTATAAATTAAAGGTATACTTTAAAAATAACATCGAATCCATTAAAATTCATTACTTCAACTCTCTTCAAACAGATCGTTTCATTTTTAAACAAATCCAATTATTTCAACTTCAGAATAATGGCCTAGACTCACCTGAGCTCACTGATTTTATAAAATTTCAAATACCATCAAGACCAACCCGAAAAACTGTCTTGTTTCATTTGCCGATATGCAGGAAAAATTACCCAATTCCCCGTACAACACAAATTCTAACACACAATTTAATGATATTGACATCAATAGTGATCAACTTCTTATCCTATACAAATCTCAAGTACGTAAAACAATTGAATTTGGAGGTCACCTCTGGGTTGGAGCTCCCAAATACTTGATAATCCTGCTTGAATCTGTACAAAGGAGGGCGGTTCGTTTGATTGATAATCCGTTGTTAACAGACCGACTCGTTTTCGTTTAAAACACCTCGTATGTGGAACGAGCTACCGGAATCTGTATTCTCTCCAACATTTAATCCTTCCTACAGTCCCCTCCTTAACCCGTCTCACAACGTTGACCAACCGGGTAGCGATATAGTTACCACGCACGTGCTCTGTATATACAGGGGCGCTCTTGTGAGGTGTCACATAAAAATAATAATAAAAATAATCTTAAAAAATATCTGTATGAAGTAATGCGTATGCTCATGAATGAATGAATCACAAGTATTGTAGTACGTATTGGGTGGTTCTCTTATCCCTATTCTATCCTCCCCTTCCTACTTCACTTCCTTAATTTAATCTAAAATAAAACTCCTGCCTCTAACCAACTTTAGCACAAAATACTTTTTGGCTTAAGCTTGTCTTTCTACCTATGTATATTAAGGTGGTCCAGGCCTATATAGTAAAAACAAAATAAACAAATATAGGTGTAGCCGTACCCTTGATTTGTTACACCTACCATTCCTATGATGTGTTAAAAATTTCAGCCCCTTATCTTATATACAAGGGGTTGCTCATCGAATTATAAGTTTTTGACAAAATTTCAGGATTTTAAATAAAACACGTAATTTAAGGTTTATTAATATTACAAGTATTTTAATCAAATAAGTATACAAATTATTTAAATATGAATAAAATTTTGTAACAAAGTAATACTTAACATAATATTAGTCGCAATCTTTCAAAACCATGTTTGTTAACTCCTTTTTGGATGTTTCAGTGGAAACGATTTTTCTGTTTTGTTCAACGATGTGAAGTAAAAATTGCTTTTCTTCCTCAGTCTTAGTGAGTAACATGTTGTAATCTTCAAACAGTTTAACTCCTCTCTCCGCTGTATCATTAACAACATGCAAATTTGTGACGCAGCTTTTGCCTTGAAGGTAATCAACATTGTCATTCCAAGTCTCAGGAGGTAATTGCAAGAAAGAGTCCTTGATTTCAGCCATTTCTCTCAATTCTTCAGATCTTTGTTTCCGTTTTAGAGAGCGTTCTTTGACTTTTTCTAGTTTCTTGTCGATTGAGGTCATTATCATCTTACGTTCTCCTCTTTGATCGATGAGAAACCCTCTGTCTTCCGCAATTTTGATCAAATTCAAAGCGCTTCCATGGGCAATATCAAAAATTTTGTCTAGTTCTTTTGTAAACAAATACTCTCTTTTTCTTTGTGCTTCAGAATTTCTTCCTCGATTTTTCTTCAATAGCAACCAGTTCTTATGAAATCAGTTTTTCAATGCAATGATTTTGTTGTCCGGTCGGAATACTAGATTTACTCCATACTTTTATAAGTTCTGGAATAAGTATATGCGCGGAGTCTTTCACATTTTTTGATTAATTTAATAATAATAATAATAATCGGATGATTTTTATAGCGCCGTTTTTGTGAAAAATCACCTCAAGGGCGCTGTACAAATCTTACTTCCTATTCTTACATTATTTCTATATTACATCTATTACATTTTTTTTTGGACAGGCTATCATTACACATTATTTATAGACCATATAAAGAGATGCAGTTAAATTATCAAAACTAAATACGGCTTGATCTAAGTTTTCATACATGTTAAATTGAGAGAAAAAAAATGCTAACTGTATTTATTCCTTACGATATATTGCAAAACTCTAATAAAAATGATAGGAGTTATGTGAAGTTGGGCGGCGGTGAGGACGGGGGCCGGGGGAACTGATCCATATCCATATCCAATCTTCTTTGTCTTTGTTGGTGACCCCCCTGGGCGGCCTGACGGGACTGCCCGTACGCCAGGTAGCGCTTGTCGGCCGGCTTCAGGATCTGGAAAGAGCACACCAGCGTGTCGTCCATTTCTCGCTCCAGCTGATGGTGTCCTTGTCGGGGTCGGACCACAGCAGGTCGCAGAGCAGCCTGGTCGGGCACGTCCGTGGGCCGCATGATAAACCGGATCTGCTCTGTAGACTGGAGGTCGGAACTCAGGTCGCCGTGACAGCAGAAGATCTTCTCGTCAAATGTCTTTTCCTATTGCGCCTTTCTCGGCAGCCACGAAATCTAATTTTACGGGTTGCGATTGTGATACAACGTTCAAGGTTATACAACGATATCTTTTTGCACCTATTAAATGGTCCAAAATAACACATTCACATTTATTATTATGCAGCCCGGTCGTAAACGATATTGTTTACAATCACCATAGTTCAAAGAAACATTGTAAATCAACCATTCACTAATTCACTTTGGACACTTCCCTAGGCTTTTAACAGGCAAAGGTCTTTAAACCAGCACATGTGGCGACCGATGACCGATGCTTTTGGGTTAATTTAGAACAAAATGACAGATTTGAACTTAAAATGTTTGGGTTTTTATTTGATTTTTTATTATAAACTTGATTTAAGCCCGAAACGGCCACACTAAAATTATAAGATTTTTATAAATGTAACCTATAAACTATTACGGTTATTTTACGCTATTTTAACACCGGAAAAATTAAGAACTAAGCAATATTTCCCAGATAAACTGGAGCGCTTATAAAAAGCTGCCGGCTGCTGCGAGAGCGCCAAAATACTCAATAATACTCAATAATATGTGGTGAAAACGGAGTAAAACTTGCCGAAGAGTAGGAAGTTGATTAAACCTCATCAATAGCTCAATACCTCGAACCCCAAGTAGAAAAACTTTGTCTTTTTTTCGAGTAGATGAACACATTTTATCACACTGATTCACTTCACAGTCTACGAAATAAGTGTTTAAGTTTGTCTATAAAACTCTTCAGTACTTTATTTTAATATTTATTTAATAGTTTAGCACACTACCATATTCAGACTGATAATAATTATTCATAACTCACGGTTTATATACACAAATATAGGGTAGAGGGAGAGGGGTGGTCTACAAGGATTTTATTCGAATATATGGGTTTTCTTACAATTGTTACCAAGTGGTTTTTGGCTGTCTAATTTCTAATTATTTTGGTTTTTTCCAGTAGGCTTAATTACCTCGGACTTGTGGCCTTACTTCAATAATGTTTGGGAAAAACCTTAAAAGTAATATGCATTATTAATGACCTGTAATAATTATATCACCATAAATATAATAACAATTTGACAACACTAAAAATTAGGACATTAATAATGCATGATACTTGTAAGGTTTTTCCCAAACAATATTGAAGTAAAGCTACAAGCCCGAGATAATTATGCCTACTGGAAAAAACCAAAATAATTAGAAATTAGACAGCCAAAAACCACTTAGTAACAATTGTAAGAAAACCCACATATTCGAATAAAATCTTTGTAGACCACCCCTCTTACCCTCCCCCATATTTGTGTATATAAGCCTGAAGATGGTCTTGACAGGCTGAACCCGGTTACAGTCAAATAAAATTAAGTGGAAAAAAGTTTTATATTAGTTTTATTATAATATATTAAAAAGTACAAATTAAGCATTTTACACAAAATTTTCAAAAACAACACTCGATTGAGCACCCCTTTTTACTTGAGCCATCTCGCTGAAATTTTACTATGTTATTACTATGAATACATGTAACAAATTCACGGAGCGGTCAGATGAAAAATAATAAAAAAAAATTTTTGGACCACCCTAATGTATATATTTATTTTTGTTAAAAAAACTGTCTATTACGAATAAATACATTATTCTTCTGGTTTCGTGCTATTTTTTTAAAACTTAATAGCTCCCTAATTGAGAAATTCTCATGTTTGGAGGGGGAGTACTATTATGGTTTGTTATACATATAATTAATTTCAAGATTACTATCATGAACATGATATCGACCCCTTGGAATAACAAGGTTCCATCTGACACGGCAAAGTTATGCGATAATGGGTCTTAAAGTTTCCTTCAATAGAGAACATTATCGCATGACATTGATCTGTCAGATAGAACCTTGTTATACCAAGGGTCAATATTCTGGTGCCTATACAGTAGTTGCAAAAAAAAGGAAATTTTTAGAAATAAAACATATACATGTTTTTTTTCCAGGTGAACTTTAATATACACTGTTACGTAACGAATGGAAGATCTTAGAATACTTCTAGCTTCTCGTTGCAAGGCATAGCCCGGCAGCCAATAACACGACAGCCCGCCGAAGGTTACGATAATCAACCAATCCGGTGAGCTCCCGCTAGCCATCTTGATTAATCAACCATTGAGGTCTAGCGGAACAGATAATTACCGACCCCATGGAACGGCGTAGCTCGCGAAGCAAGCCAGCCGCCCCCCAAGCTCACTCTCTTCTCGACCTCCGAGCTATCATCTGCGTGCTCCGTTGGATCTCGCAGCCGGGTTCAATTATTGCATCATTCAATTCCACACATGGAAACATCAACTGCACGCAGGTTTGAGGCCCATAGCAGATAGTTACCATACTACCCTTGTAAAACACCTAGAATGGTGTTCGTTTAACTGTTAAACTCAATGTGAGAATACTTAATACCTGTGCACATTGGACGCTGACCACGTAGACGCCGCCTTGGCGACGGCGTCGTTTGGACCATCAGTTAATTCATGTAAGCCGCTAAGAACTACCTTCATATCATGTGCTGTACTTGTGTGTGTTGCTCCATTAACTTGCCTGGTTAGAACTCCTTCAGAGAGAGAGAATAGTCTAGAACAGACTAGATGCCAACTTCTTGGCAAAACCTGCATGACTTATATGTCCATGTTTTTGTTACAATAAATTCTGTCAATTAATGTAGAGTAGATTACCTCCCTCCAACTCTAAGGCCGCGGTCGACTCATTTGACCTTGAGAAAAGGAATCTTTATGTTGTATTAATGCTGAGCTAAGCCACGATGGAGCGGGGACCAGACCTGAATACGATCTCAGGGTGAGTTGCACTGCTTTTATTTACACCAACTCTCTTTTGCCCATTTCCCTCCTTTCAGCACCCCTAACACTGACGCACATTCCTAATACTAGCGCCCATCGTGGTGCTATTTCCTTTCATAATACTGGCTTCCATCGTGGGGCTTTCCGTCCTTTCCGACCTCCTCCTCTTTTACCCCAATTTCCACTACTAAAACTGCCGCCCAACGTGATGCTTTTTCCGGCTTGTAATTACACCTAAAATTAGTTACTTGTAAAATGTATTTTAAATTTTTTCTCAAGTCTTTTCGTAATTTTATTCAACATGTATTTCTTAGGAAGTTCGTGAAAAAAAATATGGCTAAGCATGTGTAATGGTGTTCAACTGTTTTTGTATTAAGTTTAGAGATTATTATTTGTCATGTGGTTCTCGGCCTGGTGTTCAATGACTCTAATTTTATATTTTTTTTTAATACCTAAGTGGTATCTATAGACACATCAAACTGCGACTAGACCAGTAAATACGGGTTGATTAAAAATCTACATAGACAATGCAGGCGACATCTAAATACACAAACATAGATAAAAAGAATAATTTTCAACCTCTTAACAGCTACAAAAACCAGTTATAAGTGTAATAGCACGTCCCTGTTAAATTGGTATGTGAAGAATTCAAGTCTTTTGTATACAGTTTGGTTGGTCGCAGCAAAAACGCTTTCGAATCGAAAAAGTCATCAATAAAAACTTAAAAGATTCCCAAATAATTGGGAAAATCCATACAAAACCATTGTAAGGCATATAATCGAATATACCATTATGCGGCGAATGAATATCGCTTTGAACAGGCATTGATTGGTCACGCCATTACATAAGGCGGCATCTTGCGGCGTTTTGCAGAACTAATTCTGCTTTTCACCGATTCCAAATAACTTATACTCGAAAAAATGATCACGACCGTATTGAACCATCAATTGACGACTGTAATTGTAGTACCTACGGCGATTTCAAACGTTTTTATATAATTTGGAAAATATTTCTAACTCTGAAATAACAGATGACTCTACGAGATCTTGTGGCTGTATAGGGTATTGAAATTAATATTCAACCCTTCGAGAATCGAACAGAGTTTCCCAAACATATTCTTTATTTATTTTTATTTTAATACCACACAAGATTCCCAACTGTTGCCAATCGTCTGGAGCCAGTGAGACTATGGCATCCCCAATTAGGTTGTAGAGAGAGGGGAAGAAGTAGAGGGAAGAGGAAGGTGGGGAAGCACCTGGATATTCAGATATGAAAGGCTAAAGCCATTTAAAGCAACGTTTCGAGTCAGAATGGTGATCTTTCACAAGGGCAATAATGAAAGTATCTACCACTCTGGAACGTGCTGAAAATGTACTATATATTATTTTCAATTAATAAATTGTGAAATAAGACAAATTAAATTTACTTGCGCACGCCAGAATTAGAACCCGCGACCTCCGGATTCTTAGCCGAGCATCGTAACCATGGAGGCCACTTCACACACTTTAAATGATTATATTTATATGTATTATTTTAAAACAATTAAAAAAAAATAAACACAACATTTGAGTCGATACAAAGTGATTTTGATAACATCTGCAGTCTTAAAATTTGAGTTTTCAAATACATTTTGATTATTAATTATTCTTTGTGAACAGATAATATTCATAGGTTTATGATTCTTGAGCAGATGATTTACTTTAAAAAAATCTATATATACGTATATAATAATAACTGCATAATTTTTCAGTTCAGTGCTCCAAAAATCTCCCTTCTAATATTAAACCGGCTTTTTATACAAGGAATAATCTTGGAAATATTTTGAGGAACACTAAAAATAAAGACCGTAAATTGACTCACTCCGGTATATATAAACTAAATTGCAACGACTCTTCCTATATCGGAAATTCAACATTAGAATCAAAGAACATGTAAGATGTATTAAAAATAATATTTTTTCTGAATTCGCTAATCATATTATTTCAAACAATCATAGTTGTGATAAAAAATACTGGGATCAATAAACTTCATATTAATAGTAAAGGTAAACGCTTAGATATTTTTAAGCCTTGGAAATTAAGAAATCCCTTAATAATATTATTAATAATAATAAAAACCTATCTTACAGCCCCATTTTAAATATCTTTCCTTTCACCCCTCCCTTAATCTCTATATCTTCCACAACTCTTCACTAATCCCTAGTCAGGCCCTACCACCACTGTGACACCTAATATGTATGTTCTGCCATAATTTTGTAATATTGCTTAGAATATTTTTTTCCCTGATGATGGAACGGCTGTTTCGAATATAAAGTTGTAAAAACAAAGTTTGATTGTTTCGTTTAAATATCAATAAACATTTGTAATCGGTGCTGACGTATTATCATTCTCACTAGGTGTGAAACGCCTGTCTGAGATGGCAATTTGCAAGAGTGGCTGTTCATCTAGGTGATTTTGTATTAGAAAAATGACAAGACATAAAACTTTGAAAAGAATTTTGAAGCAGTTTTATTTCAGTACAAAAAGATTATGTACAATAACATAGTGGTAGCAATATGAACAAATGAGAGTTAAGGAGAAAACGCATATGTAAATATACACATGCAGTACATATATACATAAATATATAAACGTTATGAAATATGAAATACTCTTGAAAGACAGGTTTATTGGAGGTGATCAATGATCTTACGTTTAAAGGAACTTTTGGTTTGCTTATTTTTAATATCGCTAGGTAGGGAAATTAACAGTTTAATAGTATTTTACTTCTTTATCCATAAGAGGTTTTAAAAACTGGAATATTTAAAGATTTTACATGTGATTGTCTTAGGGCTCTAGTGCTTATTCTTTCTTCAAACAAATGGACATTTTGAAATTGATGCAGCAGGACACTTTTCGAATATATTTTTTTCATAAAATGAATAAGAAATGTTTTGTATAAACGACTATTTAATATATAAATATCAACATGTTTCGGGAGTGGAGCTTTCCTCATTAGGATAGAGAGTATACTAATAAATAATAACGTGAACACACAAATAATAAACAGAAATAAAAGGATAGAACAATTACCAACTTAAAAAAAAATTTACAATGTTTATTGAGGGAAGCTTTGCTTCCGAAACATGTTGATATTTACATATAAAATAGTAGTTCATACACAAAAATTTTCATACATTTTGCTGTCATTGGAGTAATAATTTTTTTTTATAATAATATAAATATTTAGATGATTTGCACACGCTCATCGATCTGCAATATATATGTGGGATGAATTTGACCCATGAACGTGATGCCGCATTAAAATATACATGTTATTAATTTTATTTATAGGTAAATAACACTATACAGGACTTATTATTTTTAATTTTGATACTGTCAATTCATGGTGGAATTCCATATTAAAGTGATTTTTTTATAATTAAAAAGCTTTTAAATTTTTTTCCACTTATTTATTTTCGACCGGACCGGTTTCACCCTATCACGGACATCGTCAGACTGGCCCAATCAATACTAAATCTATGGTATATAGAGCATCCATGTTGGGAGTGAGTTCCCTGATTTCTAATATTGTTTTTATTACTTGAAATTTGTTTTGTTGCTGACGATTACAAGACGGATTACATTGTGTTTATTTACTGAATCCATGTTTGTTTTTTAAAATTATATAAAGTCATTCGTGTCAGCTTTTATTTGAACAGATGTTTCTTTCTAGTTTAGTTATTTCCCTGTGATTTCCGCCTTGTTTGCTAAGATGAATTTTATAGTAGTTTTTGTCCTATAGTTACATGAACTACGGATAACCAGGTACATTTTTGTTGGGTCTTTAAAATATTTCATTATGTTATAATAGGTACACATCAGGGTAATATCTTCTTAGAGTTCGCCTTGGATGTCTGCGACAAAAATTCCCAGATAAATTTTACCCTGGTATTTTAAAATGTGCTTCGTATTTACATTCACGGTTATATACTATTACACAGGACCATTACCTGGCAAGTCATTCACAAGATACTTAAATGTTCTTGAAGTATAGCAATTTTTTCGATTTTAAACTTTTTTTTTTGCATTTTCCAATGGTATTTTAATGCTTGTGAACCGACCTAATTGATATACGCAACTTTTTCAACCTCGCCCTTTTTCAAACCACAATCACTTGATGGCAAAAATATCGAATACCGCTTGGGGTTGCATCGCACCCCCTTCGCGCTGAGGGTTGAAACTAATTAGTAATGTTACCCATCCGAACTCTCGGCAACAGACCATTCGGTTAGGTTAGGTTCTGGTTAATAATGACTTTAGGCATGGGGTTGTCAATGAGATTTTTTAAATCTGCAGTGTTTTCATGGTTTTGTAGATAATCGATATTTTTTTTCGGACAGTGGCGTTTAATAAACCAAATCGTAATATTTTGATGATTTGTACAGCGCAGTTTTTGTGAAAAATCACAAGCGTGCTGTATAAATACGTTTTTCTTCCAATGCTATTATCTTATTACTAACTATAGACATTCTATTATTATAACAAATGGCTAACAAATGCATTTACCAGATCATCGATCTGTAATACCAAACGATATGTACAATACATTTGACCAATGAACGTGATGCCGCCTTAAAATATTTTATTATTTAATTTGCTTTAAACTTTACAACCTTTTTCTGTGAGTACCCCGCACAAGACTGCCCCAACCGTCTGCACCCAATGAGACTAAGGCATTCCCAATTGGGGTATGTTGTGAGACTGAAGCTAATGGGGAGGGGAAGGAGATTGGGAAGAGGTAGAGGAAGGTAGGAAAGTACATGGCTATTCAGATATGGTGATCAAACACGGCTAAAGCCATTTCAAGTAAGGTTTCGATTCTGAATGGTGATCTTTCAGAAGAGCGATACTGAAAGTATCTACATCCCTGGGATGTGCCGCAAAGATACTACATATTATTTTTAATGAAATAATGAAATAACTCATTATTTAACTAAAATTAACATGCATACGCCGGTAATTGAACCCGTGACCTCCGGATTTGTAGTCGAAGATCGTAACCACTCAACTGCCTAAGCCGTCATTACTACTTTCATTATAAAGAGTATTAGGTGTGCTTCATTTAAAATGACAAATAATACAGTGTATACAAAAAACACAATATGTTATTAATTAAAAAATAATTACATGAAAACTAAGAATAAGACATACCTCAAAAACTTATTAAAAAACAATTTAAAGTTTGAGAAAGTCAACATTAAATGCAAAAATCACCATTTAAAATATAAATCTGGCTGCCATCTGAACGAGTAGCTACAATGCAGGGGATCCACTTCGTAAAATTCGAGGGAAATCACGCACTCCTTATGCAGGTGTCGAAAAGGTTGAAATTCCAGCTTAAAACGCGCCGCGTGTTTCGATTTACGCAAAAAAAAAATATTACCGAAATACGTGTTTTATTATCTTATTCTCAGGCATAAGCATTAAAATGTTTTTCGGTCATATTCTAAGATACATAAATCGCCACAATGAGCAATTTGACAAAATCCGAAAAAGAGTCTGTAAAATAGCGTGTAAAGTCAGTAATGTCAACAATTGGAAAATAAAAACCGCAAATTTTTATTTGCTCTAGATATGGAGAAATACATTCTGAAAGCTATGTATTTTCGTATATACGTACACGGTACGAAAGACTTGAATACTTATCTATAAAACAACTAAGTCAACGTGTTGTTTGGCAGTGGATTAATGCAGCCATCTGTGATAACTATTTTACAGTAGATAATTATTGTGTAACAAAAAAGGTCAGTTTTTTTTTCGTAGAAAGGGTTCAACTATGTGTTTTCACAAATTATTAAATAAAACAAACACTTTGTTTTGTAAATTTATCACCAACCGGTTTCACTTAACCCTAATTGAAAAAATCATACTTGTAATCATAGCACCGCGGCCAATATTCTACACATAAATAATTTTGACTTTAGCTTAGATAATTTAGAAGCTTTAAAAAAATACAATCTTTAAGATTGGTAGTAACGTTCTAAATAATTAACGTAACTTATCCTACAGTTTTGACAGCCTTCATGGTCGAGGGGTAAGGCTCTCGACTACGAATCCGAAGGTTGCAGTTCAAATTTACTTGCGCGCGCAAGTAAATTTTATTTTATTAATTTGTGCCGTTTCACAATTAATTCATTAAAAGATAATATGTACTATATTTGCGAACGTGCCAGATTGGAATATACTCTGAGTATTGCCCTGGTGAAAGACCACTATTCAGAATTGAATCGTTGCTTGAAATGGCTTTTAGCCATGTTTGTGACCAGATCTGAATAGCCAGGTATTTCCCCACCTTCCTCTCCCCCTTCTGCTTTCCCGCCACAATACCTCCAGCCTCACAACATTCCCCTATTGGCGTTGCCATAGTCTCACCGGCTCCAGACGTTTGGGAGCAGTTGGGACTCTTGTGCGGTATTCATATAAAAAAGTCCTATATTAGGAATATAAATTAATTCCAAAATTTCCACTTCCTTTTAATCCCTCCCACCTTTGACGTTCTGTCTCTATTTTTTTAGATGTTGTCGCATTCTGTCACATCTAGGCATATCTCGTTCTCACTCTTTCATTGTTTCGTTTCGTATTTTGTCTCCCTTTTATTATATTTTGTATTATATCTCATTAATATATATATGTGCTCCCCCCTACCTTTTTTTGTTTAGTTTTGAATTATACCCTGACGAAGCTGGATGGAAAACCGGTCGGTGATAAATTATAAATGAATTGGTGTTTAAAAATATTTTTTTCTTGCTGTTTATCCAAGAGAAATGGTCTTAGAAGGGTTAAAAAAAGAATCGTGGAGAGATGAAAGGAGAGAAATGTGCCGGTGCAAATAGATAGTTTTCTTTAGGGGGTATTTTTCTGAAGTTCTTACATCAGGCTAACTCATTCGAGAGGTGAAGTAAGCAAAGTTTGCAGGTTGTAATGAAGATTCAGCAAAGGAATTTGAAGTTTTTAAGATGAATGAAGAAAACACAGAAACTAAAAAATAACCTCTCCTAAACTAAATTAAACAGGAAAGGTTACATCTAACCTTAGAGTAACAATATTATTATTACTCTAAGCATCTAACATATAACATATGATAACAAAGTTGAATTGCTTTATGATTTAAGGCATTTTTGTATCATTACCGTTCGCTACCAAAGCATTTTTATTATTCCAGTATTTTTTTTAATTCCAGAATAATTTTATTTTCATTTTCACTTACTTATCTAGAATTATTACCTAAATAAATACATTACAATTTTGTACATTTGAAATATTTTATTAATTTAATTTTAGATGGAACCATTTCCTATTAAACGTTTTTTACCTGGTTACTTTCTTTTTTAGTTTCTCTTGGAAGGCAGTAACATATTCCCCCCCCCCTCGTAGCTAATGGATTGATTGCCATATTGTGTAAGTGGTGCGGTGTAAAGAAGCGAAGTTAGCAGTCCACAATGGAGTGCTCATTCCAACCCTGATGTATGGCAATGAGAAATGATGAAAGTAGACAAAAGTAAAGTAGTATGATGCTGTAGAAATGTTGAGATTCGTAAAGAATGCAAGATGATGTAAGCGTAATGAGCAAGATTAAGAAAGGGACGCTTAGATGGTTCGGGCATGTAGAGCAAATGAACGAAGAAAGTAGTGTAGGGAGAATATATGACGATAATGTAAATGGAAGAAGAAGTCGGCGACGTCCGATGAAGACATGGCATGATCAATATACATACTTGAGTCGGGCCATGTCAAAAGCCGGAATAACAGAAGAGAATATATGAAACGTCGTATGAATGCGAATGAAGCAAGAAGTGTATGCCAAAGATCTAGTTGTCTGGCGGTCCGTCCTCTCTGCCTACCAATGCGGCGAAATGGCGTGATGGTCAGTTAGTTATGGTGTTCAAGTGTACGTCATTATGTTATCGATTAAATTGTGTGTGTACATGTGAAGTTTTAATTTATTCGTTTGTTTTCGTTTTTTATTTGAGTTCGCTACAAGAGTCACAGCTGCCCGGAGCCAGTCGGAATATGGCATCCTCAATTTTGTAGGTATCTATTTCGTGAGGCTGGAGAGAGTGAGGTGAGAAAAGAGAAGAGAAAACACCTGGCTCTTCAGACCTGGTCACCAAATTATGGCTAAATCCATTTCAAGCAAAATTCCGATCCCGAATGGTGTTCTTCTATTGGGGCGATACTGAGAGTATCTACCAATCTGGAACATTCGGCAAATATATTATGTATTTGTTATTTTATACGATTCGACCTCCAGATTAGTATAGGAGGATTATAACTGCATGACCACATAGATACTCCTACAATTATTTTATATATATATAAATTACAATAACATCTCAATTTTAGAGCAAGGTATGGGTATTTATGTACAATGCAGAGGTAGCAAGGCGTTTATAAAGTACTGATGCAATTGCGGGCGGTTACGTGCCCAAGGCATACCGCACGCAGCTGAAGGCTCTCGGTCTGGATTATGAAATGGCGAGCGTTTGCTCAGTGCGAGCCCACGCCGTCCCGCGGCCGGAAATAATGTCCCGTACGCTGTCTTATTGGTCAATAATGATGATGTCCGACAAGACGTGCCGTTATTGGTTGGAGCACCGACGAACGGCTGGATGTATCTTTATTTAACTAGCGGTTAGAAGTATCATTCTTCCAACGACTAGAATCTCTTAATTTCATTGTGTTACGTAACACGTTTTAAAATGAGTGTGAAAAATGTACATAAATATACCATTCTGGTTAGCCACAGATTGCATATTGAAAGGAAGAAGATTTGTTTGGCAAGAATATTTAAAAAATGGAAAAAAAACAACACAGTATTTAGATACGTTTTGAAAAAAATAAATCTTTGAAATGAAACAAAATTTTCAAATTAACGTTTCTTCGTTGCATTGTTTAGAGATAGTAAGTGTCGTCACAAGGAATTATTTTTATTAAATATGTCAGATCAATTATGGCAATCAAACGTCAAGCAAGATTTCACAACTTCGTAAATTTATTAAAAACAAAAAAAATACATTTAATCATTCCGCACGACAAAACGAAATCGTCACGTGGTGTTAAATAAAACTTTTCCACAAAATGAAAAAAAAAAAACAAAAAATAGATTAAAAAGCTATTTTTAAAACATTTATTACATTAATCATCCTACCCAATTAACTTTACCGCAATTTCCGAAACACCTAAAAATTACTCCAACCAATTACTTCTCCCGACGTAAAATCAGTTCGTTTCAAAGCGATTTAAAATAAACAAAATACCGATTCTGTTCATTCGTCACCCTGTTAATTAGCGGGGAGAGAGACTTCTATATTAAATAGTGACACGCCATTACAAATCGTGATGGTCCCAGCCCTGGAGGCTGTATTTCTGTCAGTGAACTGTAATAATTATTCAAATCGTTTGAAATGTTATTTAACAGAAAATTACGCACCGAAGTAAAGCAGGGCTGTGCTAAAAAACGCTACACACATTATTTTTTACTACTTAAAATATGATTTAGTTAATATCAACGATATAAATATAACAATATCAATAATTACATGTCACAGTTAATTACAAGCAAAATAACATAGAATAATTAATTTAAAAAGGTAATAATTAAATGTTGAATTAGGTCCTATAATGACATCAGAGAGTATATAAAGAATAAAAGTTCATAAAGGATATAAATGTAAAAGATATACGTACATATAAAACACATTGTAAACTTAAGTTAAATTAATATTGATTGAAAAGATATGATAGTATAGCATTCTTGTACTTACCTTCCGTGCAGTTAAATAGATCCGCTACATCTGCGTATCTTTTACAACACCAGGACTGAGCATTACAAACACTCGCTTGTACCTAGATTACGTACAAGCGAGTGTTTGTAATGCTCAGTCCTGGTGTTGTTACATTTAAATAGGATTGAACGAGGTTAATTAAAATAGGGCTGTCTATACTACCATTTACAAATTTGAACATAAACATCAAGCCCGATGTAAGTAAGTACCTTTTTTATTTTTCATGTGAATACAGCTCAAGAGTCCAAACTGCTTTCAACCGTCTTGAGCCAAGTGAGACTATGGCATCCCCAATTGGGGTACATTGTGAGATTGAAGGTAGTGGGAGAAGAGGAAGGAGATGGGGAGAGGAAGATATGGAAATACCTTGCTATTCAGATCTGGTCTAAAGCCGTTTCAAGCAACGTTTCATTTCTGAATGGTGATCTTTCACCAGGGCGATATCCAGTATCTTCCACTCTGGAACATGCGCAAATATACGAGTACTATGTTTTCTTTTAAAAGCGTTACACTAAACTATGTATGATCGTGTGAAAAATGTTGAGATAGGCAAAGAATGCAAGGCTGATGTAAAAGTAATGAGGTTGGCCGCATTTATCCGGCCGTTCCTAACCAGGTTTCGTGGGTTTAATTCTCTGGTAGGTAAGTTTTCCATCATTGTACAAGCAAAATTTCCCTACTATAATTGTGGTTGTAGGAGTTTGTCTAGTATTGTTGAGTTATTCGCAACCGCATTGTCTTTCTTTTAATAAAATCAAATATCCTCGGTGTACGAAAAACCTGACAATATTTTCAAATATCCTACTACCATCACAGTAAGCGGAATATGTTGCTTGTATCGTGATAGACGACTTACCTATCAGAGAATAAAACCCACGATACCTTTTAGAATTTTTTTTTCTTTTTACGACACAACCTTATTTTTTTACTTTCGTCAGTTAGAGGATTTTATATATGTTCTTAATCCGAGCATTAGATAAGTGTTACTAATATTTAAATGAAAGCTTTTTTGTTTCAAACCACTTTATTTTATTTATATTAATGAAATGAAATTTGTTTTATTTGTGTACGTTCCTGATGAAGGTTGAGTTCAATCGAAACCGGATAATGCATTAATATAAATAAAATAAAATGATTTAAAACAAACAAAAAATCTTTCATTTTTATAAACAATAATTATTAGCCTGAAACACTCATCCAAATTGAAAAAAAACCTTTCCGAGCAAAGATAAATGTCGCCGACAGGACTCGAACCTGCACCCTTCTGATGTCCGGTCAGATGCTCTACGTCGGCTTATCGCAAACCCGCCAAGTTAATCAATATATACTAGTGTTTCATTCAATAATTACTGTTTTTATTAAATTTTCACCTGTAAAACGAACGGTTTTTTTCAATTTGGATGAGTGTTTCAGGCTAATAATTATTGTTTATAAAAATAATTGTTACCCTTTGCGCTATGCACAAAAATCTTGTCTTAAGTTTTTAAGAACTTTAGTTTATCAATTAATAAAAAATCTTTCATTTAAATTATAACGTGAGCCGCAAAGTGATAAATGTTACTAATGTGTTGGCGTTGTGAAAAGTTTGAAGGTGATATAAATCTTAGATTTTCCATGAATTTTTTACGCTCGAAAAATAATAAGTATTTTATATTCGTAAAAATCAGTAACTTTTTAGATTGCTATAATAAATTACAGATATAATTATATCAGGTAGGGATCATTAATTAAGCATCTCTGGCATTTACAAATTGTGTTTCGATGACTGTCCTTCATTCTACATAATTAAGACATCCCGTAATGTTGTGATTAGAATCACGAAATACTTAAGGCCCCGCATTAATGTCTCGAGAATTTAGATTTAGGCAAAAGGTCTGTCTAGATTCGGCTCTGAATCCCGACTGACCGCTGTTGAAAGGCAGATATGATCATTCAACAGATAGAAAGAGCGCGCCAATATGAACACTGTTTAGAATAAATGGGCGTATGTAACAATTCTTAAAATATTAATAAAGCGCGATATATTCAATATAGTTTAAAAATCTTAAGACAGATGTCTTAAGTAGCATTTTAAGAAACACTATGATTTTTTTTCAAACCTTTAACACGTGGAGTAACAGAACAAACCCGTTTTTTTTTCATTTTCGAAGCATACTTTGCGATTTTTTTCTATCGAGGGAATTTCATATAATTACATTTTCAGCCTGTTGACTGATAGAGATTATCTTCAAAAAAAAATTAAGTCCATAAAACCTCCAGTTTTTAAGAGATATTTTTAAGCCGTTTGCCGAGACTTATGATTTTTTTTTTGTTTCTTTATTTCTATTGTATAATATTAATTATATACACTGGGAACTTATACCCGCCAAGCCACTGCAAGTAGCTTGTCAGCAGGAGTTTATTTCAACAATATAATATAATACAACAATAAATTACAATCATCATCCAAATGTAGGATAAAATTATTATATTTAGGCGTATGCACGTTGTGATCAATGTACATAAGTTGAAAAAAAATTAAAAAGAAAAAATAATGGAAAAAGAATTACAGTTTTGTTATTGAGATACTAGAGTTCAATTTTATAACACCGATTTAATTAATATTATAAAAATATCAATATTATAAAAATATCAATATTATAATAACATCAATATTTTAATAAATATCAACATTTTAAACATCAACATAATAAAAATACGAATATTATAAAAATACCAACATTGTAAAAAATATCAGTAAAATAAAAATATCAACATTATAAAAAACATTAACATTACAAAAATATAAATATTACGTAAATATCAGAAATATCAAGATAAGAATTAAATAAATTGAGAAAAAAAAATATATATATATACATATATACATAAAACAACAGTACAGGTTGGTTAGAATGAGGATAGACTTAAATATAATAGTAACACCGTAACAGTAAATACACCAAATACCAAGAAGATCGTTATATTTGTTACCATCAATACACAAGGTTCCTTTCCAAAAGCCAACACTTTAACATCAGTGAGAATTTCATCATAGGACAATTGTTTTTAAATTCGTACGGCAATTTGTTAAATATAAATGGTAAAATGTATTCAAGGGTTCGTTGACCATATTTATTTTGAAATACTGGCACTATCATTCCTATATTTTGTGTGAAACGTGTATTGTGTACATGATCCACCACTGCCTTGTACGGACTTTCAGATATATGTTGCAGTAGAATTTTATGCCACAAAAGAGCACGAACAGGTAATACATTAATTGATTTGTACATGATATCAATGTCTCGCCTTTGCTTAAAAACTGTTTTACTTACTAGCAATTTTACCATGGCATTTTGAATCAGCTGTAAATGTTTTATGTTGGTCTTACAGGAGTGTCCCCAAGAAGTTATATCATACCTTATAGTCGATTCTGCTAGAGACGAATAAATTAGTTTCATAGTTTTTATAGGCACATATAATTTTACCTTATGGAGTCTTCCTATAATGGCTCGAAGTCGCTTACAGAGGTTGGAAATTTATAAGTCTCATTTCATGTTACAATCCACCGTAACACCTAGATACACGTACTGGTTGACTAATTCGATACTTGTACACGCGCAGGGCTGTTTGGTATTATTTTGAATGCAATTAAATGAAAGGGATATGATTACAGGTGCCTCGCTGTACCTTGCATGCGGGGATCTTATATGCATCAATTTCGTTTTTTTAGCATTGATTATTAGACCAGAGTCATGTGACCATTTTAATAAAAAAATAAACTCTAGATGTAAAAATTTTATTGCAGTATTCAAATTTTCATGGTATATATTAAGTGCTGTATCACCAGCGTATAAATGTTTTATTAAATAAAAAAAAATCGAAGCTTGCCAATCGTTTCATTTCAACCGATTCAACTTTTAATAAGGATCAAGGGACTAAACTTATGCGCAGAATAATAAAGGCAAAAAATCAGATAATTTCGAAGCATTTGAAATTAATAATTAATTCTAGTAGGTATATTGAATAACTAAGTAAATGTATCATACATTTCCATTCTAAATATAATTCTAATAAACCGCTCTGTTTTTTCTTCCCCCTTGGGTCGTCTTCCACTCAATTACTTAAATATTTATGTATGTCTATCATTATTTTATATTCTATTTTTTTAATTGATTATACACCCATTTGGGTTTTTAAATGGATTTTTAAAACAGGCAATGAGATATCGAAAATTGCAAGTACATGGTGTTTTTAAACCATAAAGTAAAGTTAAACAATATTTGTAAAATGTTTAACAGTAACATCAAATATTATACTAAAACGATGCTATTACACAAATCATTAACGCTACATTATCCACGTTACAATAAGTAATGGTAGGATTTATCAAAATGCTGGTATAGATGACGCTTTAGTTGATAAACGGAGTCAGCAAATATATCAACAATACCTCGAAACTTGTTGCCCAGATCATGCATCTTCTTGGTTAATTAATGAGACTGATAGTTGGTTGTGTACGTGTTACAGAAAAATGTTACAATTTATCCCGTGTTCCTCTTCGGGTATGTTAGTTTTAATACATCTTAGGTTAATTTTAATATTATCCTGACGAAGTAAATTGTAGTGGTTGAAAACAAATGTATATTAATTGAAAAACTAAAGTTCTTAAAAACTTAAGGCAAGATTTTTATGCATAGCGCAAAGGGTAACAATTATTTTTATAAACAATAATTATTAGCCTGAAACACTCATCCAAATTGGCATTATTGTTTATAAAAACAAATGTATATGTTTATATTGTAATAAATATTTTGTTCGTTTTTGGCGACCCTGTTTCCTTAGAGATTTATCGTTCCTTGTTAGTGCGGGGTTCGTAACTAACTCCCGACAAATCGACTCGAAACCAGGACAAAACGTGCAAAAGTGTTCCACTAGGGTCCGATCGACTCACGGTGCTGTATGATAGATCCGTCATTGTCATTCTTCGAAAAAAGGGGTGCATTCATTCATTAATTAAATTGCTGCATTTTTTCGTTAACTCAAGCAGTTTTTAATGTCCATTGGTATTGTGTCAGGAATGAATAAGGATGGAAAGATCTATTTTGGGAACGGAGAAAGAAAAAAAGTAAAAAAAAAGTACTTATCAAACCATCTCACCTTCCCAAAACTACTTATTAAAAAAAAATCAAAGGACTACAGCTTTATCAAAAGAAACGAAATAATTTTTTTTTCTTTCTTCTTTCGAGGACTTTTCTTATCGGAGCTTAGCTATTATCAAGGAAAACTTCACCCTACAAACAAGAATAAAAAAATCAGACAAAACGTAGTAAAGCTAATATACCTGAAAGGAAATAAAAAATCTCACAAATGGAGTTGATTAATTATTATCGTAGTACAGAAATTTTTTAAAAAATTTTTTTCGGCATTAATAAGGAACACCTGTAAATTTATAAAACTTTTATGTTTTATCAATGTTGACCGTCTAACTTAAATAACAGCATTTATTATAATAACAATAATAATAATAATAATACTTGGACGATTTATATAGCGCCGTTTTTGTGAAAAATCACCTCAAGGGCGGTTTAGTTTGTTTTCCTAATTGATTAACTGTCAAAATTAGATATTTTTAAAGACCAACAATACGGCCGGAATGCGAGTGGTGACCGTATGACGTCACGAGAGCGTCATACGGTTAGGCAGAAAAACAAATTGGCGTATGGTACCATAGGCGTTTTGATGAGATAGATTTTTTTATTGTATTTAAATAATCATTTATTAATTCTACATATAATTATAAATATACATATAATAAAACTTATTTTTTCAAAATTGACGTTTGTTGATCTATACAACAATTCTAGAATCAACTCCTAGGTACAAGCAACTAAATATATTACTAATAAGTTTATTAAATATTTATTATGAATTGAATTCTTTAGAATTTGTTTACTTTAAACCTACTAAACATGAAGATACACACATGTGCATGTACATTTACGTATGTGTTGAAGATACTCTCAGTATCGCCCTGGTGAAAGACCACCATTCAGAATTGAAACGTTGCTTGAAATGGCTTTTAGCCGTGTTTAATGACTAGATCTGAATAGCCAGGTATTTCTCCACCTTCCTCTTCCCCTTCTAGTTCCCCTCCCCAATACCTGCAGCCTCACAACATTTCCCAATTGGGGATGCTATAGTGTCACTGGCTCCAGACGGTTGGGAGCAGTTGAGACTCTTGTGCGATATTCATGTAAAAAAAAAAGTCTTATGTATGTATATTTGTGTTTATGTGCACATACTGTGGACTTTACATAGTCAAAAAGGGAGATACAAATATGTGATATATATACATATTTTTTTATGTTGTTTTTTTGTTTTGAGATATGAAACGCTATCATATTATTTCTCAACCTTGTCTAATAATAATATTTTAGTATACATTTTTAAGTAATACTGTTTTTACATATTAAAAAAAAAAATGTATTCCGATAATTTTATATAGATTTAAAAAAAAAATTCAATGCTCTGCATGTATTATTTGTTTAAAGCTGTATTTTAATTGAATTTTATATGTATTGTGTGTATTTTCCCATGAATTAATAATAATATTTATTATTATGAATTTGCCAACCATATTTTGCAAAGAAATTATCTTTTAACGTAAAATTTTACATTCATATGCATCTAGTTTACAATTAGATAAATTTCAAAATTTAGAAATTAGAAAAAGTGTTAATAGTCAATTAAATATTAAAAAAGATCAATAAAAAAACAGTTACATTATAAATTTATTTTCCCATTAATAAATACATTTATTATATTATTAATGTAAATTTTAATAACAATAAATATTAATATTTTATTTTTTATGCGTTGCTATTTTATTTATTTTGTATTAATAATAAAATATTTTCTTATAAATTAAAACTATCAATAATTCGAAATTTCTAATACAAATACATATTTTTTTATAATTATTTTTACATTTTTAATTAATTACTTACCTATTTATAATAGCTAATTTTTAATTTTTGTTTATGTTATTAATTTGTTCTGTATTCTTATTATTTGTCTCTATACTTGTCATTATTTTTAGTAAGTATATTGTTTATTCTGACGAGGGGAACTTTTTTCTGAAACATTTAGATGTTAATATATTAAATACCGTGGTTTTAAACAAAGTAATTGATAGTAATTTAATAAATATAACTCCACAGTGACTTTATTCCTAAACAGCTCTATAAATTATTTCGATACACACATCTCGAGGAAATTTATAAATACTCGTACATGCATGTCTAACACATCTGTCAGAATGTCTAAGAGACACGGATATTTCAAGAAACTTTAGACTCTTATTAGTCGAAAGTATCGTATAATTAACGATCCCAGACCACACATAAGTCGCGACAGCTATTTGTAAACACATCAACTTGCCAAGAAGCAATGCAGGTAATGAAAAATTATTACTTATCTTAAAACTGTCCGATTTAGTCATTCATTAGTTTCGTGTCTTGGGTTTGTCGGAAGATTGCATTTAAGTTCCTACCTACCTAAATACAATGTTATGTTTATGCAGGATGCTTGTTCCTAAGTACATGTCAAAGGAAGCGATGGTAGCAGTCAATTAATAATAAATACTTAGGTTATATAGAGTCGTTACTATTTAACTGATAAACTACATTTGCAACTAGAACATAATATGTTTGTCTCATTAATCGAGAGTCATACAAATTGTACAGCTTTATCTGAGTAAAATTATAAGTAAATTGTTTTTTCACGTCATTCAATGAACTCTAGAGCTTAGAACTACTCATTTAACCCTAAAAGACTTTTAACACTTTTTTTACGCAGGTACATAAAGACTAATGATTTGTCTATTTGACCAACATTGTTTTATCAACTTTCACAAAATATATTTTTTGTTTTAGATGGTTTCAAACGTGCATGTTATACTCTGGAATAGTTTTTTGGGCATTATGCCGTTTTGAGTTTCCTCCTCCTTTATCCAACGTTTCGGACAGCTTTACAGTGTCCACACGGCAAAATAACCTACAAACTATTCAAGAAAATACTTTTGGTGGTGAAAACCTGAAAATGTTTAAGTTATTTTACAAAACAACTTTATATAAAGGACTGAAAAATAAAATTATGTTTGTAGTTTCTCGTATTCACTTTTCGAGATCAAAATTAGCGGTGACATAAATCTGAAAAAAATTATCGAAAACTTTTTTTTTTTTTCTAGTGTTCTATATACAAGAATGATTTTTATCTGTCAACTAGCTGATGTATACCCGGCCTTGCTCGGGATTTTTCACTTGTTATCAGGGTGCCATAATTGATTTGACAGCGAAAGTGATCCCCATATAAAGAACGAGTCATTTGAATATTTTATTTCATTCCAAACGTTTATTTTTTAAAAATATATCTAAATCATAAAGTTCTTAAGTAAGTAGCCACTCGTGAGTTCCATTTTGAAAATATTCTACCCAAAAAACCTTCTTCTTTTGAATATGCAATCTGTGGATAACCACAGTGTTATATCTATGGACTAACCTAAATAAAACATGGCGGGTTCAATGTTCAATTTTAAAACGTTATAGCAACAGTTTTACATTTTGGATTTCATTCAAACTAATCTCTGAACCTTCCCGGCACTAATAAAAATAAACTGTGATATTTTAAGCGAAATCAGTCCACTAATATTCGAGAAAATCGAGAACAAACAAACAAACCCCAGGTTTTTCAATAGGTTCAATTTCGTCATATGAGTAATTAATTTAGTACAATCTGAATAGCCAAGATTTCTTGCTACATACTGCTTTTCCCAATTTTCCCCAATTAGGTTGATATAAGTCCAAAGACCTCGATCAGAGAGCATGTATTAAAACGCATAAAAACAAAAGTCATTTAGTTCACCCATAAATATATTAAAAAGCTAACATTTTTAAGTTGTTTATCTCAAATAATAACATCAATATAAATATTTTACAAGATTTCTTACACAAATATTCATAATTAGACATACCAATTCACATTTCATAAATATCTCAGTTCAGGGATAAACAAACTGTGATACTGCGACAAGACAAAACTGGTGGAGGCATCAATTAAGCAAAGTCATCATTCAGTAGTAGACACACTGTGGTGCTTGTGCAGATAGATAACAAGCAATCTGTACATGGGTACAGATGAGCGGTTCCGTGATAAATTAACACAGACATGAATCGGTACACTTTTTAAAAGTGATATAAAGTCATTAAAAGTGCAAAAAAAATCGAACCTAAGATATTTCATTTTTTTTATAATAAAAAAAAACGTTAATTCAGTTTCTGGTGAGATTTTTTTTCGTTCTTTTAATGACTTAATATTGTTCTTAAAAAATGTGTCGATTCATACGTTTGTTGAATTATCCGGTCACCCAGATCGGTATTTTTACCTTTGCAGTCGGTAGCGTCGCTAGTGTAGATTGTGTGGATATTAAATTAAACCTGTTAATTTACGTTAGTTTCTCATTGGCCCCCTGCAAAGTTAAGTGTACCAAGCTTTACATCATTAATTCTCAAAGAAAGATTTTTAAACCCACCAAAACTGTCTGAATCCGAGCGGCAAGTAACGGTGACCGCGTGACGTCATACGGTCTCAAAATAAATTTACACAGAAAGAATTTAGGCGCAAACAACCACGTGATGTCGTTCCACTGGTAGCAACGGAAGATAGCATTTTGATGAGATGTTGTTTTTATTCACTTTTAAAAAACGATTAATAAATTGTACGTATAATGATATATTGTAAAACTTATATGATATTCAGAAACGACATTTGTTGATCCATATGAATATACTGTTTTTATGCCATAATATTTTTTTACCGGAGTTTCTTATTTTTCTCTTAAAAAATAACACGTGTTCTCGATAAGATGTCATACAACACTTTCCAAATGACCACCGAGGGTAAGCAATATTCTTAGAAATTGGTGCTTATATGGATGACAACATTAATGAACTGTTATCAATATTTCCATTTTCGGTAGCTCTTTACCACCGTTCCAGATGGGTAGTCTTTGCCTTCCAAAACAATGCGCAATTGGAAATTGCAGAAGCTGACTGATTTTCTGATTGTTGCTTATGGCATTAAGTCCCATGTTTGATTGGAGAAGTAAAAAACGGTGACATGGTTTGTAAAACACACCAAGAGCGCCTTACAAAGTTTTAATTGCAGATTTTTAACCTTTAAAAAAATGTGTATTTGTTTTTTTAAGGTACCAGTTACAAATCTTAGATTACATGGCTGTTGAATTCAGAAATGTGAATCCAATAATTAAAAAAGTAATTAAATGTAATCGAGCAATGAGGCCTTGCATTGTTTTTTTGTTATTTAAACTGTCATACTTGAACATGGAAAAATTATTTCTCATTTTCATATCAGTCAACGAACCATCAGGGTAGGAACACTTTTTCCAAAATTGAAGAACTATTCAATGGTGCTTTGAATGCAATAAAAAATACTATTCTACTTTGATTAGGTCACGAAAAAAAACTGTAATAAGCCATTCGCATTACGTTAAAACAAATAGTTTGCGCATCTCTGCCGCAGTTAATTAAACGCGTTCAGGAAAAATAATGAATCGTGTTTACGACAAATGACAGATAATAACACTAAGTTTGTTTTTTTAGGGCCAATAAACATTCCGGGAGAGACAGCAGAGGAAACAGCCGCGTTGGGTGATTAAGGGGAGTGATTGGGGAGAGAGCGGGGAGAGGGGGATAAGACAGCGGAGTGGTAGCTACCTAACTACCCACGCTACTGGTCCAGGCGGGAGAGACAGATGTTAACGGTTCGGGAAAGTAATGAATGGCAGTTTATCTTTACAAATTGGGGACTTGGATATTTTTAAGGGTTGACAGGATGTAATAACAGTGACTCTAACTACATAAATGTATTTATATTGAATAATTAGAAACTACCATAATAGCAATATGTGTGGCAAAGCAGCAACAAAATATAATAATTTGCGCACCATATTCTCATGAATTTCTCGGTTAAGGTTAAATATTTTGGAAAAAAAAACACAATTAAATATTGAAATACCAACTTAAAACAATAATTCCCAACTTGTAAATTTTCTAAATTGAACTATGGAACATCTAAATACGCATCATATTGTTTGATTATAATTTTTCATTTTTTTTACTATTAGAAAATAGAAGAAAATTGTGCGCATTATAACAGTTGTTGAGCATTTTCACGGAAGAAACTGGATTGTGAAATTACCATTAAACTTATCGACGGATTTATTGGTTTTCGATTGCTTGATTAGTCACGTGTCGTAGCTGGGTTTTGGAGTTACGGTTGATACTACTTTAAATTGAATCCAAACAAACGAGATTATTGTGGTACCAAAACAGAAATAATAACTTTATTTTTTTATTGTATCGGTGTCCTGTATATTTTTGGAAATCAAAATTATTGTGACGTGATTACAAAAACGTCATTTCTTTTGTTAAAATAAAGGAATTGAAAACACGTGAATGCCTTTCCATTATTAACAAATGAGAAAGTACTCGCGTATTAAATTAGTAAAGAATATCGAATAAAAGGGTTTCCAAAAATTTAATTATATTTATTACTAGTTGAAGTACGCAGCGTTGCGCGAGGTTATGAATGGATTGGAGAAAAGTTTTGAGGTTGTTATGTGTTACCCCTACTCCAACTCTACCCCTATCCCTACCCCTATTATACCCCTATCCATACCCCTACCTCTACCTCTACTCCTACCACATCCCCCACCACCATTATGCTATAAGGGCTAGGAAAGGGAGATGAGGTAGTTTTATCTAAATCTCATGTAGACAGTGACCTTTCTCTTATTTGGAAGGTCAAGTGTGCACAATTTTATCAAGCTCGGAATAAAGTTGTAGATTTGTATACGAAACAAATACCGCCAGGGACACTCATAGATTTTGCTTTAATTTATACACATTTCCAATGAATTTTAAAGTCCGTTGAAATAAATAACAATTCGCAGAATATTTGTTCTCCCAGCCCTGGGGTGCGTAATGCAATGAAGAGAAGTGAGTTAGGATGAACAAATGTGTCGGACAAAACAGAGCTAAAGAGATTGGGATATATCAGGGGTGGCCAACGGCACACTGAACAATTGTAAAATGGCTCACTTGTTGAGTAATTTTGGGAGGCGATGGAAGAATTCAAACTGAATAATTAATTATTCTTGATAACATCTAACAATCTGTTGTACAATCTCTTCGTGGGAGAGATTGGACAACAGATTGCATCCACCAGTTCATCGATCTGTAATATTAAACTGTTTGTACAATGCATTTGACAAACGAACCTGATGCCGCGTTAAAATATATATATTAATTTTTTGCACAGGCAGATACTATTATACAGGACCATACTTACCTTAGCACAAACTCTTACATTTAGTAAGAGTCATTGATATTCACAAGCGGTCAGTGAGAACGTACATCCCACCGGCCGTGAAACGTACATTGATAAAAGGAAGGAGTTGGGTCATTTGAGGACGGCGAAATTTCATTTTTTCCATATGACCCAAATCCCTTACAAATTAGACATAGTTTATGCAGGTACAATACAACAATTATATTTCAAATACATATATGTCAAAAACATTGCGGGAGAGGCGAACACGTCCGACACATTTTTATTATTATATAGTAATAACTTCATTTTTTAAAATGTATGTTATGTAATTGTATGTTTTCCAAAAAAAAAAACCTACCACAAAGAATAATGTTAAATCATAACAAGTTTCCTATTAGAAAAAAATGTTTGGGATCTCTCAAGTATTCACCTATTAACCTGTCCTCTGAAGATAAATCAGTTCATATACCGGGGGCTCGCATTCCCAAATTAATTAGTTCATTTGTAGGGTCGTCAGCTACCGGATTCTTCTACCTGCACTTCTTCTACCCTAGCTTCCATCTGCCACACTTACTCTTCCAACCACTTCTTGCACTAATAGGGTCAATAACTAGTGATTAACTCTTATTATTTGTTTTTTGTGAAAATATTTTTATAACCATTTTATTTATTTATTACATATATATGAACATTTGTTATCGGCTGACGTATTGCCCATCTCACTAGGTGTAAAACGCCTGTGCTGAGGTGGCAATTTACAGTGGTGGTTGTTCAGGTAGGATATTTAGATGACAATAGATTAATAGATTACAATTTTTTTAAAAATATCAAAAGTATTGTGATTTAAAGGTATAAACGAATTTAGAAGCTGACAGATGATCAATGATCATCTTTTAAAGGACCTTTTGTTTTGTGTATTTCTGATGTCACCAGGTAGGGAATTGAAAAGCTTAATGGCATCAAATTTAACACCTGTTTGTCCAGAAGAGGTTTTACAAACTGGACTATTAAAAGATTTTACATATGATTGTCTTAGGGCTCTAGTGCTTGTTCTTTCTTCAAACATATAGATATTTTTAAATTGATACATAAGAATATCTATTGAATATGTTTTCTTAAGTTAGAAACATTTAGTTTCTTAGAAATAAAATCAGTACTCTTCCTCAATGGAACTTTAAGAATAACCCCTCAAGATTTGTTTCTGGATCTTTGCCAAAGGCTCCAGGCAAGTATTTGTGGCACTACCCCAACTGATAAAACCATTGAAATGTGCCATGTCACGCATGTATTGATTACCTATTTAATTTACACTTTGGAACGCCGAGCTCTCGCGATCTAATACTTCTGTATAGTGTTCCGAGGGTAAATTTGTGTGCGGCCCGCCTTTCCGCCGAGTTTATTTTCGTAATAACTCACATGTTTATTGTAAATTCATGTTTTTGTAAATTGTACCATCTTACCAGAAAATAAAAAAACGTTTATTTCTATCATAAGTAGTTTCCCAAAAAAAAACACTTATATTCAGAGATATTATTTTTTGACATTGCCGATCGGATACACCGGCGCTCAATGGATACAAGCGTTTCCTTAATATTACTATTTGAAAAAAAAGTTTTGTCTAATTTAATTTAGTTTAATGCATTCGCTAAAAAAATAGCACAAATTTATGGTAATATCTAATTTACTGCTAATAAATATGATAAGGCGCCATTTACTTAAAGTTCATGTAAGAACTACCTCTGACAAAATCTTCAACAAACTTAAGATCATGTCAATAAAACATTATATATAAAAAAAATACTGCTTTACATGGATAAATACAAAAAAACAAGAAATAAAAACGAACCCACATATTAGAAACACCAGATTTCAGACTCAAAAACACATACAACAAGGAACCACAGATACAACATTTGGACAAAAAGTTTCTTATGCCATGGTACTAAACTCTACAACAAAATTACAAGCACAACAACAAAAATAAAATTAAAAAATCAAATAAAACACTGGATACGTTACATAGGAAGATCTGAAATAGAAAATATATTAACACCAAATACAGACTAACACCGAAATTACTCAACTACTCCCCACAAATATCTTTTTTCGGTGATCATATTAATTTAATATAATTTAATTTCATATTTTGTAATGAAATCCTCAGCATGGGAAATCCTGGTGAGGGTATCAGTATTTTTTTAATTTACTTTAATTTTAAAAAAAGAAGATAGTAAGAGATTATTTTTTATAATATACGAGAATAATACGAATACGTACGTACTTTTTTAGTCAAAGTACTCTGATCCTTTTTTATTCACTATTTTGATTATTTTCCATCTGTCAATTCTACAGTCAATCAATCCTTAAATTGCAACAACAATGATCCAATAATCCTGATTTAACCCGTAACAAGTTGTTTGTTTGTTTAACCCCTGAGTGACGGGCGTGTCGAATTGTATTAAACGGTTTTCCTCGGATTAATACGTAGTTTTTTGTCCATACCTTCGATTGCCAACCTTCTGGGGTCTGACTTGATTAATCGATATTTTTAGAATCAACCCTATAATGACTAAGCGGTCAGCGTGTGATTTGAAATATAAATTTTACTACAAAATGACAACGCCCGATAGTATCAACAAGCAACTGATAACATATTGTTGTATATTTATCTCTTGATAATAAATGGCCCATTACAATAAACACTTGCTTATTTAAAATAAATTAAATAACATATAATATGGAAATTATGTATAATCGATTTGGAAAGCCAGGAATCTAAGTTCTTTTCTATTCAATGGTAATATTCCGTCTGACTGACCTTGAGAGCTCCCTAATTTCTCACACTCGAAACCATCTGACAGACAGTGCCATCTATGTGAAACTATGGACACTAAGATAGCGATGAGTCGTTCATGAATGAGCCGTTAATTTGTGCTGGTTCATTTTGATGAGCCGTGAGCGTACGATTCCTGGTAAACCAAACCACGGCTCAATTGAACTGTGACTTTTTTTTTGACAAACCTTAGAACCACCAAAGAAACATTGTTTACTTATCTAAAAACATAAACATATCTTTTAACAGATGTTCGACAGTATTCTTACGCATTTCTACGATGACGCATCTTTAAATAAGGTTCTTTGTTCTAATATGTATATATAAAATCATATTATTCGTGTCTATCTTTTATAAGACTAAATTATGTCCAAAACCGCGGGACACGCAATACACATTTGACGCTATGACGAATCTTAAAGCAGTTGTTTTTAAGGGTTCACATATTCGTGTGTAGAGATAAGAATAATTACACGTGTGTAGACACTGTACAGTACGTTAACGTCGCTTGACAGTCTGGCATCTGGACGTTTTTACCTACACCTATTCACTGTTAGCTAGAATATTAGCTTGTGAACTGGGAGTCGGTTTTTAATATGTGCCGACTCTCAAATAAGCCGTTGTTCTATTGAGTCATATGAACATATTAAGCTGGCACCGTGACTCTTGCTCTTAACAAAATGAGTCATGACCTACTGAGCTACTATACAGGTAATTTAGTTTGAAATGATTAATTCGGATCTATTTCCAATATGGTAAATGTGATTCCCTCAAACCTTGACGATGAAGCAGAGAATTTCTCTAACAAAAAGCACTGCATGAAATATTGCACAATTTTTTTTTATTCTATGTGAACGCATTATGTACGAACTTTATTGTTCATCACTAACTAAGGTACTTTGAAATGCCTTACAAATGTTTAAATAAGAAAATATATGGATTTTTTAAACTTTTTTCACGTTGCCATTATACAATTTAATAATGCGGGTGGCAACATTTTATTTTAACTAAATGAAAAAAGGACGCTTAGATGGTTTGGGCACGTAGAGTGGATGAACGTAGAAAGTAGAATATATGACGCGCATGTGAATAGAACAAGAAGCCCGGGACAGCCGAGGAAGACATGGCTCGATCAAATGATTTTTTTTTGTGTGTTGATATACCATTATGGGTTTCATTGCATCAATGAAATCTACAATGGAATCTATACTATTCTGTACATTCAATTTCGACTATCCTAAAACAGGAAATCCTCAAAGTTGGCCAGTAAAAGCATTTTATAAACAATGTATGTACATTGAAGCAAAGAGTTTTTTGACAGTCCGTCCTCTCTACCTACCTCTGCGGGGAAACGTCCTGATGGTTAGTTAGTTAGTTAGTTAGAAAAAAAGGGATTCAACCAATTGAAATATTGCCTCAAACCACCGCAACAATCTTATGATGTGTACCCGGCCTTTCTCGAGATTTATTTTTTTGGAATAAAGTTATGAAAATTCTTGCTTGTCGTTTGGGTTCGATAATTAATTACGCAGCGAAAGTAATGCCTTGTGATGACTATTACTATCTCTAATTAAAGAAACAAATTATTTCATTCCAAGCATTAATATTTTCAAAATATACCTAAATAATAATGTTCTTAAGTAGGTACCTACTCGTGCTTTCTATTTTGAAAATATTCTACCGAAACAAACCTTCTTTTTTTGAATTTGTAATCTGTGGCTAACCGGAGTGGTATATTCAAGGGCTAACCTCAATACAACGTGGCAGGTTCAATGTTTTTCATACTAATTTTTAAATGTTATAGCAACAGTTTTACATATTGGATTTCAATCAAGCTACTCCCTAAACCTATCCGACACTAATAAGAATAAACATTTCTAATTTCAGCGAAACCGGTAGAGTAATTTTTGAGAAAATAGAGGACACACAGACAAACATTCTTTTTTATGTATGTTAATGCTATAATTAGATTTTTTCTTTTTTTGTTTTTCCGCAAACTATATGTTTTATTGTGTTATTTATTAATACTATCTATTACCATTCATAACTTAAAACTAATTTTACACGACTGATTCGTATTTTTCGGCTGTACTAAAATAATATTTTACGTTATGATTTTATTATTTAAATTAATTTCCTTCGTGAATAAAATATTATGAAAATAAATAAAAATAAAATTACAACATTCCTCATCTCCTTCCTCCATATCCCTTCTTTCCTTTCCTTTCGACACAAATACTTAATAACAGGACATTGACATTGCAATAGTTCTCGTGGGTGTCTTACACGAAGAAAATAATTGAACTGAACCGTCGAAAAGTTGAATATTTAAAAATATCCATCAAACCAATATATGTTTTCCAGTATCATTTGTAAATTTTAGGGTTAATGAGTATCTATTGAAGCTGTCACTGCGTTTTGTGTCTATCACATCCCGGCATAAAATATCCGGTACATTCCATCACGCTAGGGTTCGATCCCAATCCTTCGGGAACTCCGGAATGTCATTGTCCAAAGCTAAAATGTATGTGTTCATTATACATGATGGTGACAATGGAATGATCCAGTTTGTGTTAATTAGAATAATACATTGTTTAGCTTAAAGTGGACATTAAAAGGGAATTCAAAATTACCTGGGAAAGTATATAATATAAGGTCCCCTCCGCGTTACGCTTGCTCGTCGGAGAGGACAACATTCTCAAAAGGGATATATCTGGTATTTGTATGCCTTGTAACCAAGGCTATTCATATTGAGTTAGTTTCTGACCTAACTTAAAACGCTTTCTTAGCTACGTTCAGCGTTTTATTTCGCGACGTGACCCTGTATCATATTTTATTCGGACCATGATGGAAATTTTGTATGGGCAAAAGCACAATTGGATGATCTTTATGAGTTCTTAATTAAGTCCGAATTCCAGTCTGCTTTAAAACGCGATCTTGCTAGCCGGCGTATTGAGTGGAAAATGATTCCTTCACGCTCACCCCATTTCGGCGGTATGTGGGAGGCGAATATAAAGAGTCTAAAGACTCACCTTTATCGGGTAATCGAAGTGCGGCTTCTCACTTATGAGGAGTTACGGATCGTTCTGGTGCAAATAGAGTGCATTATGAACTCTCGCTCACTCACAATTGTATCTTCTGACCCTTATCCGAAAGTCATAACGCCTGCGCATTTTTAAATGTTTACACCCTTGCAGTACTTACCTGCGGCAGATTTGACAGATGCGCGAATCAATCTTGTTCAGCGCAAGCAATTATTGGATAGTATGGTTCAATCCTTTTGGAAAAAGTGGCGCTTAGAATATCTGCTCACGCTGCAAGTCAGGCAGAAGTGGACTACACCTGATCGTCCTATCGAAATCGGAACTGTCGTACTTGTGGGACAGGAAAATTCCCCTCCGTTAAATTGGCCTTTATGTGTAATCACGGAAATTCATCCAGGATCTGACAAAATAGTTGAAACGGTGAAAACTAGACTTTTTTTTTTTTATACGTCAAGTTTTTAAATTATACCCCATCCCAACCCAATGACCAAATTTTTATTGTTTTCTTTTGAAAATTCTGTGAACTTTCATTGTGGGGAGCATGGTTGACCACCATATTATTTATTTGTGTAGATTAGATTCATATTTAATATTTTTCGAATTATATCGATATCTTTTATAAACAACATTTCATTACATATTTTCTCTCTGGTAAGCGAAGTAATTTCTGGCTCGGTGCATTGGAACTCGCCTTAATCGAGTTAGTGTTCTCTGAATGCACAACAGAGGGCAGTGACGTGCCTCTTTTTGCACATGTGCGAAAGATCGGCGGTCAGCATAAAATTGGGCAAAATTTGATTAGTATTGTACTCCAAGTAATGGAAAGAAGAGTTTGCTCTCTCGAATATTATCTGTGCTGTGAACTCTTATAATAGAAAATCGACAAAACCTTGAGAAGTGGACCTTCTGGACTGGCAGATGAGATCTCTGATTCAGTTTAGTGTTGATTTCATTGTATTTGACCCATTTATTGCAGTTGTGCCAGAGAGAGAATCTTCATTCTCAATTTGTTGTTTTTTATCAGAGTATAAAACCCATTAATTCGATATGGCTATTTACACGCCACATCAGAAATTGGATGTGGTATTCTACTGTCTCTGTCTGACCTAATGGTAATCGCACTAATGATAAGTGAATTAAATAGTTTTTAGATTTCAGGTTAAAAAAAATTCAAATGCGAAATTTAAGTACCTGTCCAACATCCAAGTGCAAGTCTAATTGTGTCTTTATCATCCCCTAATTGATTTCCGTGAAGTTCCTACCTGTTACCAGATACCTCTAGCCGTGACTCCGCACATTCCCCGCGATGAAGATTAATGACGTAGCCCCCTGCGATAGAAGGCCATTGTTACATTGTTAAAAAGCTGATTGAAGCAGTCCTGAAGAAGTCAGTCTATCAGACTCTATCAAACCTACGTGTTTTTGGACCACTGGGAAGGACAAATATGTTCTAGTCCACATGATTTTTTATCTGCATAATAAGAAGTGACGTGATCGATACAGGAAAAAATGTGTACCTGTACTCCTTAAAATGATATTGTATTTTAACCTGTAAACTGCAGCTCGGAACTATTAACACGGATTTATAAACAAATCTAAGTAATTAGTTAGTTATAAATTAATTAAAAATTATTTTGTATTATTAATATATACATATCAACATGTTTTCTCAAAAGATTGGTATTCGCTTTTTGGCGTCATTGTTAATAAATGAATTAAAAATTACTTTGTATTCACAACTTTATTAATATATATATATATATATCAACATGTTTCGAAAGCGATGCTTTCCTCATCAGGAATATATAGAATACATAATTATTTAGTTAATAATCTTATCTAAGTAATAGTATCTTTAATATTTTCAATGTTTATAACATCTAAAACATTTATAATATTTATAACATTTATAATATTTATAATATTTATAATATTTATAATATTTATAACATTTATAATATAAATTTTAAGAAGAATAACTGTTATCATTTTATATTTTATGTCTTTCTGTTTTCTTGATTGTATTAATAATAAAAAAAATATATTTGTTAATTTGAGCTTTTATTTTTTCAATTATTTTAACATTTTTAATAAATAACTTACCTACTTTAATCATTTATTTTTAATTTTTGTTTATGTTTGTAATTTGTTCTATTTGATTATTATTTGTCTATACTTGTCATTATTTTAAGTATATTGTTTATCGTGATGAGTGGACCTTTCTTCTGGAACATGTATATATTTATATATTAAAAAGGGTGGCTAAAACAAAGTAATTCTTAAAAGTAGGTGTATAGCCGTGGCGTACAGTTTATAAAGAATATCAAGCTGTGCCTAACCCTTGGAAAATCGATCTATAATAATACATTAACAGAAAATATAAAATGCTACGAATTTCTGAAAAAAAAAACGTATTTTTTCCCACGAATTTGGTAAGGATCTTAGACGATCTTGACACAGCAGTCATCGGGAGATGATAATAAATTGACAATTTAAAAATAATTGGCTCGCAATTCACACACGAACTTGAAAAAATTACGCACAACCTTCCTTTGGTCATAAAGCAATGCACGCCACTGGTATACTAATAATGTATAAGTGCATGACACAGAGACAACAAAGTAGCAAAAAGATTTTATGTTGCAGATTATATTTAAGCTCTTATAGTCTGATGTACTAGTACATAATATACAAGTACGTAATAAATATTATATATCGATGGTCCCAACGAACAATGTCGGATGTGCAAATGGTAACTTCTTATTAGAGCTGTTTAAAGTTTCGTTTCTACCTGTTTAGAGTTTCACGTCTACATTTTTATTATTTTTGAGACAAAAAATATAGTGTTGTTTTTGATATATTGCATAAACCCCTATTTATTTCACTGGAAAAATATAATATTGCAACTACTACAGCTCTCATGTAAAGTTACCAATTTACACATCCGACATTGTTCGTTGGAACCGTCGATAAGTGCATGACATAGTAAAATAAAGCAACGTGCATGAAACAAAGAATAAAAAAGAGGAACATGTTTTTGGATTATAGATAGATACAAGGATAATAAAGAAAATATTATACAATAGCTCCTATGCGATGTTCCTTAATAATCGTTGCTAAGTAAAAATGTAATTCAGGTATCTTTTAAACATGGGTAAACTTACATTAAATATGTGTATAATAGAGGTAAGTTTGTTTCCAAGTGTGTGATGATGACATGCTGTAACCTTTACCTGTAATAATAATAATAATTGGATGATTTTTATATCACCGTTTTTGTGAAAAATCACCTCAAGGGCACTGTACAGATATTAATTCCTATTTTCTATCTAATTATCCACAAACATACTTACCTTGCAAATCGCTTCAGATGAACACAGTTTTATTAGAAAATTTGAGTTAGATATATGATATTTACAGTTGCTATTTTATCCTCCTTTTCTATTGGTGTTACATTTGGTATTTATTTGAAATATTTATAATTTTTAGTACTGGAGAATATTAATAAATGACCTTAAAAAGATTAAGAAGTTTTTATTGGATATTTACATTTTTTTAGTTATTTACAGTGTTGCTCGCTGTGAACGGATTTTGCGCACCGGTGCGTGATTTTTTAAACTTATTATATAAGTAACTTTAAGTAATTACTCACCGGCTTGCCAAGCTAAGCAATTTTAGGGTGCATTTCTTCCATTTATGGATATAATTGTTTGAAAAGATGAGTTTTAAGTTTAGCTAGGATGCGACGATATATGATGCAGAGCAAATTTTTCGCACCGCCCACTGTACAAAATACCTATTAATCATTCACAAAATATGCAATTGCAAATTAATGTTTTTATAAAAATATAAGCTTCAATAAAAGTTGATTAATGGTAAAACACGATCTGACTTTGGTATACGGATCCACTGTTTAGTCGTCGCGCGCCACATAGTTTTAAACAAATACAAATTTAATGTCTTCGATCTCTAAATTTAACTTACGTATCATATAATCTAAAGCGGTTAATAAACTCATTTGAAGCAAACATGTTTTATCTTCCAGATAGGAACCTGATATATATCCTTTCCATTCAGTCGTAGAGGAATTTGAAATCAAATTGGGTATGCAAGGAATTCCCTTGCAACTAATTCCCAATTTGTTCATACAAATGGACTGCTATTCACGCGGGATTGGTGACATGTAGAGGATCCGGGGAACTATGTATGTTAATTACTGTTTTAACCACAGATAAAACAATCGTCAATGGATGGACAACAAATATTTTGTTGTTTGATTTTGTGAATACTGTACTATCGATGTATCTACTATAATGTGTTTTACACCTGTGTCACTAATGTAAGTTAAATTTCGTAACAAAATATGTAAAAGCTCGTATATGGCGTATACAGTATTCACATAAAAACATTCACATATCATCAAGACAAACCCGACCAACCGATTTTTTATCTGCCGGCATGCAGAACCAATCTTAGGATAAATTCTTCAATTTCCCGTATTTGTGCGCGATATAACGCCCAATTGCACAATATCGTAATTCTTCACAATACCCTTTCAAAATATCGAACCGAAGTAATACGCACGGCCACAAATTGATGCACGAGTATAAAATGTATCGAGAGCATCACCTGTCCTGATAATAATAATAATAATAATAATAATAATAATAATAATAATGGGATGATTTTTATAGCGCCGTTTTTGTGAAAAATCACCTCAAGGGCGCTGTATAAAATCTTACTTCCTATTCTTACATTATTCCTATATTAATTAATTTTTATTTTTTTGGACACTATCATTACACATTATTTATAGACCATATAAAGAGATGCAGTTAGATTATCAAAATTAAATACGGCTTGGTCTAAGTTTTCATACATGTTTAATTGAAAAAAAAAGAAGCTAACTGTATTCCTTACGATATATTGCAAGACGCTAATACAAATGATAGGAGTTATGTGAAGTTGGGCGGCGGGTGGGGACTGGGGCCGGGGGTACTGATCCTTTCTTCCAATCTTCTTTGTCTTTGTTGGTGACGGGACGCTTGGTGTTGGTTTGCCCGTACGCCAGGTGGCGCTCGTCGGCCGGCTTCAGGATCTGGAAAGAGTACATCAGCGTGTCGTCTATTTCTCGCCCCAGCCGGTGGTATCCTTGTCGGGGTTGGGCCATAAGCAGGTCGCAGAGCAGCCTTGTCGGGCACGTCCGTGGGCCGCATGATGCACCGGATCTGCTCCGTGAACTGGAGGTCAGAACTCAGGTCGCCGTGACAGCAGAAGATCTTCTCGTCAAATGTTTTTTTTCCTATTGCGACTTTCTCGGTAGCCATGAAATCTTATTTTGCGGATTGCGGTGGTGGTACAACGTTCAAGGTTATACAATTATATCTTTGCAGCTATTAAAGGCTCCAAAATAGCACATTCACATTGTCTAGCTCGCTCGTATATTGTTTACAATCACCATAGTTCAAAGAATAACATTGTAAATCATTCACTCTGGGACAATTTTAACAGGCAAAGGTCTTTTAAAAATCACATGTGGCGAACGCCTTCGGCCGATGACCGATTCTTTTGGGTTAATTTAGAACAACGTGACAGATTTGAACTTAAAATATTTGGGTTTTTATTTGATTTTTTATTATAAACTTGATTTAAGCCCGAAACGGCCACACTCAAATTATATGATTTTTAGAAATGTAACCTAAAAATTATTGCGGTTGTTTTATGCTATTTTTATGTGTTTCAATGTTTCCGAGATAAATCAGGAGCGACTATAAAACGCAGCCGGCAGCCACGGGGGCGCCTAGGTTATCCCATCTTCCTCTTCCTCTCCTCCCTTTCTTCTTTTTTTATTTTTACTTTTCCACTGTTAGCATAAGAAACTTTATTGCTTACGCTTTGTTAAACTTCCTTTGTATATAAATTTTTATTAAAAATCTGTTTGTTTTTACAAATAAACAAATAAGTAATAAATAAACTGAAGAAAATGTGCAATTGTGAAATTGCTATAAGAGTGGCACCTTGCCACACCAAACTACATATGTATCGTGTTTCATTAGATTTAAGATTTTTTAATATTATCTTCTTCAATTACTAAATATTACAGTAACGTTTGTAAGCCTTAAAAAGTTATTGACATAAAGTGAATACTGATAATATTTTTATTTAGATTGTAATCAAATAAACATTTAAAAGTGAGAAATTTCTTACAATCAAACTAGACATACTCAGTTTTGTAAGACTTATATCAAAAGTATTTGTAAAATAAAATTATTTTTAAGTTTTTTCGTATAAAAAAATATGACCAGTCATTGTTGCAAACTGAGATTCATAATGAAATTCCAATTTTATGAACATGCAATTATTACAATATCCTTTTTTTCTCTTTTACCCGTGTTCGTAAAATTTAATTTCACTTGAGACATTCATCGTTAAAATAAGGTTAAAATAGGTAGGAACACAGTTTTTTTAGATTTTGAAAAAAAAATAGAAAGGAAACCGTCGCATGTTAAACCATTAATCACTTGAAGCTTTAAGCTTCTTCTTTAACAGATGAGGCTTAGGTTTAGATCATACTTATTTTTTAATAAACTCTGAGAATAATTATGTCACTGGCAGAATTTCTGGATTAACAATATGGGGAAATACCACTAAAACTAATCTGAAACAATTCCAAATGGTTCAAAACATTATTTTAAAACTATGAATTGTCCCTAATATTTACAGACAAAGACATGATACACGTTCGTCCAAAGTGCGAAAATTTTACCTGATACCTACGGTACAAAATTATAATTCAACATAAATTTAACTGTATTTCATGGGCATTAACATTTAGTATGTAACAGTTTCTACACATTTTGTTTGAAGAGTTTTAATCACTACAAACATTTGTTAATTAATTCTGGCCGTTAGTACCTATATAAAGTAATTAACAGAAAAATTTGTAACTGTAAATAATTATTATCAAAAATCTCAAATAAAATAATGTTTCCAACAAATACCTACTCTTCTTTTGCAAATAATCTTCTAATAAATATAATATGAATGACAAATAGGATTTAAACAGGAACTGCAATATCATGCAAATGTGCCGAGTTTTCTAATATACTCGTATGTGTCCTGTGCGTGCAAAATCATATCATCTCAAGCGAAAACTTTGTAATTTAACGTTTTAATCTGGAGTGACCTACCAGGTAAGTATGTTTCTGTATATGTACAAAATAAGATAAACCCCAGCAAGTAGTATTTGTAAAGCGCCCTTGAGGTGATTTTTCACAAAAAACAGCGCTATACAAGTCATCCAAGTATTATTATTATTATTAATTTCATTGCTGCGCTACCGGTTTCGACACATCCGTGTCATTAACTAGCGTTCTTAAAACTAACTTAAATTAGACAAGTACAGAAATAATTAGACATTATTAGGTGAGGATAGTGGGAGTGGTGATTTGGAGGGAGGTGGACGGTGGGAGGAGTCAAAATTACTAGGAAACATGGTTAACAAAGGTGATTTATAGGGTGCTATTATTTTGTTTACTAAATCAATTTTAGATTTAATTTTTTTGCTTTTTTTGCAGCTTTATTGGTATGTATTTCATGGAATTTAAAGATTACAGTTTGTGGATTTTTGTCTTTTGAAATCTTATGTGTTGTCATAACTAGCCCTATAGAATTTACTGATAAATACTTTGTGGTATGGCTAGAATTAGCAACTTGAAAAGTGGTGGTAAAGTCATACTTTCGTGCTGCCCCTTAACTAAGTATCTTCCGTTAGATTATATTGAGAAAAAGAGCTAAATTAATCACCCACAAATGAGATGGGCTGACGAATAAAGTGATCTGAAAATGTTGCTTCTTTAGAACTGTGGTGAGTCAATACTGCAGCGCCACGATGAATGCTCGCTACTGGCGAAGCGTCATCTAATGACAGAACGAAATTAGAATTCAATATAAACAACGCGATGCTCCGAGCTAGTGGAAGGATAATCATTCCCTTCTGGTTGCGGCGAATAAACCTCTTAAATTGTACTACTGCGATACTTTCCACATTCATTAAAATATAAGGGTGAATTTTAATCGTAATTAAACCTGAAGCGATGTTCAACTGAGTTATATATTCCGTCCTCATTAACGCCTGTAGAACAAAGAAACAGGTATTTACTGATCTATGTTCCGTTTCCTAGAAATAAATTATAATTCGGCCCTGCATAAAATACAAGCCGTTTCGTTATAGGATGACAAAGTACCCATCACTGTGGGCTGCTGCTCACTCTGGCGGTATTCTAATTGGCACGGTCTCCACGACACCCGGGTCATTAGTCACCACGTGATTGTCGGTGTCAATTCCGAAGGTGCTGGGTGCCCATTATCCATAAATTAAAATACTGCGTGGCCGGGAGCCAAAAATAATAATTACGTTGTAATATTCTGCATGTCTGGGATCGGAGTGATTATTTGTCAGTCTTTTGGTATTTAGCAGTGGCGGTTTTCCCTAAAGTGAGTTTGTGCAGTTAATTCTCATAAAAAAAATAATTAAATCAAAAACTTGTATTATAATTTTACCACATCTGAAACAGCGCTCCATTCAAATTCTGTGCTAAAAATCCAACAGTTCGAGAACGAGCCCCAAATAAATCCTATACGTGCATTATGAATATCAGCACATATGGGACTTTTTGTCATATTTATTCGGTTCATACAAAATGTACTAGTAAACCTTAAGAATCTACTATATATAAATGAATTAAAAATGACTTTGTAATCACCATATTATTAATATATACATATCAACATATTTCGAAAGCGATGCTTTCCTCACCAGGAATATAGTATTCTGTATATTCCTGATGAGGAAAGCATCGGTTTCGAAACATGTTGATATGTGTGTATTAATAAAGTGGTGATTATAAAGTTATTTTTTTAAATTTATTTATTAATAATGACCCCACAAAGTGAATATCAATCTTTTGAAGAAATTATAATCTACTATCTGCCTGAGTGCACAGCGACTATGGCGGAATAGTACTTTGCAAGAATCGACAGATTTTTTTTCTTTGATTATCGTTTCTCAAAAGTTTCTTAATAATTTACTGAAGACGTTACTTTTTTATATAAAAAAGAACAGTTTCTTGCGTAAGTTATGATTGTCACATTTATAACTGTTTTTTGTAACCTATGATATTAATAGCTGCAGACGTTTAAATTAGTCGCCGAAATGTATCATGTAGCTAGGTTACTAATTTGCAGTGATCAGTGATGTTATGAAATTCCTTAAGAGGAACGGCTGCGCGGCCTGTTTCATACAGAATTAATTTTGGATGTGAGGTCAAAATACTCACCTAAAGCTAATGATTTTTTAAATAAAAAAAAGTATTGTAAATATCTAGTACGGATTGAAAGTAATTTATTAATTTTTGTTTTACATTATGAAATATAGGCCATTAAAGGAATTGATTTACCGCGATTTTAGAGGCACCTTTAACAATTATTTGAATGCAAATGGTAATGTAAAAAAAGTTTTACCCCGTATGCTTTGAAAATATAATGCAATACAAAATAAAAAATAATAAAAATAAATATATATACTCGTATGCATAAAATAAGCATTATGGTGGACTTTCAATTAAATTAAAAACGATCAATTTAGGTTTGAACACAAATTTGCTGTAGATAATTTAAAATATCGACCCGAAAAAAAAAACTGTTTTGTTTGTTTTTAATTTTTTTTTATTTACGTAATCATATTTACATAGCAAACATGATAATTAAAAAAAAATACAGCAAAACCGCAAATAATTTTCTAAGTTCCCTCTAAAATAACGAAAAAAAATTTTTTTTCGTGGCATATACTTAATAATTTAAAATAAAAAATTTGAATATGCAATCTGTGGCTAATCAGAGTGTTATATCTATGGGCTAACCTAAATAAAACATGGCGAACCAATGTTTTTCATACTAATTTTAAAACATTATAGCTTCAGTTTTACATATCGGATTTCATTCAAACTACTTTCTAAACCTTCCCGGTACTAATAAGAACAAACCCTGCTATTAGCAAAACCGGTTCAGTAATTTTAGAGAAAATCGAGGACAAACAAACAAACTTATATTGATTTTTATATTTATATATATACTTTGGAATCAAAATTAGATTGCCAATTTTAAGGCGATAAACTTAATGCTTCTATTAAAATTTGAAATGATGAAATTTATTTTTATCATCCACGCACGGTCGATTATCCTGCTACATTACCCTCTCGGTTTTCCGCTTCATTTAATTCGCAGGGTGAATTATTCGCACCCTCAATTCGTTTTAAAAATTTGTAAAATGTTATCAAATTTTGGAATTATGATTGGCGGTTCGATCACGATGAGAATATCGTTTCACACTCCATTTGATTTGTAGAAAGAATTTAATTTCTGATGTGTGCAAATAATTAATAATTATTAATTGATAAACCAAAGTTCTTAAAAACTTAAGACAAGATTTTTGTGCATAGCGCAAAGGGTAACAATTATTTTTATAAACAATAATTATTAGCCTGAAACACTCATCCAAATTGAAAAAACCTTCCGAGAAAAGATAAATGTTGCCGACAGGACTCGAACCTGCACCCCTTCTGATTGCCGGTCAGATGCTCTACCGTTGAGCTACGTCGGCTTATCGCAAACCCGCCAAGTTAATCAATATATACTAGTGTTTCATTAGCTCGGAAGGTTTTTTCAATTTGGATGAGTGTTTCAGGCCAATAATTATTGTTTATAAAAATAATTGTTACCCTTTGCGCTATGCACAAAAATCTTGTCTTAAGTTCTTAAGAACTTTAGTTTATCAATTAATAAATATTTGACAATTCAAAGCAATTTTCACCAATAAAATGTAGACATAATTTGTCTCGACGCCATCTATTTGAGGGATTTAGCCGTTACAAGCCTTTCTCATAATAATAAAGTTGGTTGTTTACAGGTGAAAATATAATAAAAACAGTAATTATTGAATGAAACACTAGTATATATTGATTAACTTGGCGGGTTTGCGATAAGCCGACGTAGCTCAACGGTAGAGCATCTGACCGGACAGCAGAAGGGTGCAGGTTCGAGTCCTGTCGGCGACATTTATCTTTGCTCGGAAAGGTTTTTTTTCAATTTGGATGAGTGTTTCAGGCTAATAATTATTGTTTATAAAAATAATTAATAATTAATTCGTGAAGAAGCTCCCCGGATATTAATTAATTAAATTTAATAAAGTCCTTGAAGAGGCTTTGTTCCGTCACATTTATATGTTGGGCAATCGGTGAACAAATATTATTTAGAAAAATATTTTTTAATTTTAATTAGATATGTACCTAGTTATTTAGCACAATCGAATACAATTTTTTTTTTAAAAAGGTAGCAATTTGCGAATAGGAAGAAATTGGGAATGGGATTTATGAAATGAATTAATTTTTCTCCAGTCTACACAGGGTGTGACAGTTGCCATTTAAGTATTTGTAACTCGGAGGTACAAAACTACAGAGAGAGCCACTAACTAGTTCGGTAGGAAATACTTCATGCCCGAAGCTGGGTTGTTCTTTTTCTGTATTGGAATGAATGCTGAAATAGGGAGGTCAAAAATATTCATAAAAAAATTTAACGTAAATAAAATTTAATAATGTTATTAGTATGTTCTGCAAGTATTTTTTGTTTTTATTATTGTGATAGCTGTTTCGGTGTTCAATGCCATTTTAAAACTGCCTTTAATGCCGAAACAGCTGTGAAAATAATAAAACAAAAAGTACTTGTGGAATTTAATGAGTGCATTATTAATTAATTTGATTTACATTAAATTCTTAAGAAATTAAATGGAGTTCTACGGATTAACTACAAATACAATTAACCTATAAAGACATTGGTTGAAATATTATCGAATTAGGTAGGAAGAAACGTTTTTTATCTATCTAGGTACAATAAAAATGGTTCCATGATAAATCAACACACGTATGAATCAGCACACTTTTTAAAAGTCATATAAAGTCATTAAAGGTACAAAAAATGAATAATTAAGTATAAAGAGATGTGAAGATTAGTATAGAAAAAAAAAATTGTGTGTACCAGATAATTTGAGTATATTATAATAATCAATACAGAATAATAGTTAAGTTCAAAGAGATAAGAAAAAACTATAGAGTAATCGTTTACGTATACCAAATTTGAGTATAGTATAATAGTTAAGTACTTATGAAGAGATGAGAAAAACAAATATTATAGAGTAAACAATTATGTACATCTGTTTTATAGGTACTGGTTGGTGCTATGATAAAAAAGATAATATTATTGAGTAATATTGATAAGATTAAGTTACGTATCATACAGCTTTATTGTTATTAAATTGACGTACTTAAAAATTTATTTAAAAAATCATGAAATGAGATTCTCATGCACAATATTATTATAGTATTGGATAAAGGATGATGCTTTCATATAAAAATAAAACAATTTGGTAACATTAATAATTTTATTACAATTTTTTACGTGACTTCCGGGTCACCCCGCAGTTTGCAAAAAATGAGAAACAATAAATTGAAACATTTTATTTGAAGGAAAATATTTTTTAATTGGCATTATTTTACGTGGAGCGGTCGGGCTGTTGGATGGAAAATGGACGCTCTTGGGAGGGGAAACCGAGGTGGATTAAGACACTTTTAAAAGATTTTTAAATTGCAGAAAACATTTTATTAAAAAAAAAATTCGAAAAGTATAAAGTAAAATAGTATACGTATTTAAAAAATGGTGTTTGAACCATTCATTGAATTCAATATGGAAGATAAATTATATCTCTTATATTGTGATGGATGACTGTAAAAACATGAAAAGTTAAATTATAAACAAACTATCTATTACATCCTTCTATAGGGGTAGGCAGAGAGGACGAACCGCCAACAACTTATTTTGGCACACACTCCTAGCTTCATTCATGTTCATGCATCATCTCATATATAATCTCCTGTTATTCTGACTCTTAACATGACTCGTCTCAAGTATTTCTAGTTCTTCTGACGTCTCCGGTTTCTTGTTCCCTTCCCATTAGCATCATATATTTTTCTTAAAGTCATTTCTTCATTCATCTTAGCATTATTTGCAAATCTCAAATTTTTTCACACGATTACTAATGGTTTTACAACACATACGCCTCGGGGATCTTATTTCTATAGCATTTAGTCTATTTTCATTCTTCCTCTGCTAGTTCCATGCCTCATTGCCATACATCAGGCTTGATAAATTAAGTTATTTATACATATAACATAATAGTAATGCACACATATTTTCATGTTGCAGTGTCGATGAGAAGCAGAAGTAGCCCACGGCTGAGATTGGTTGACTTGAAGAGAACTACATGATTTGGATGGTTAAGATCCCCCGAAAAATTGAAAAAGCAATAAAAACTGAGATAGGCCTATGTCCAAACACTTTTTCTTTATTATTTACGATGATAAAACTCTTAATAAAGCGAACGAGAAAGGACAGCCTGTAGGCAAATGTCCTGTAACTCGGTAATTAGAAATCTCATTGAATTCAAGTGAGCTCCGTGAGCTCGTACCACCTTTTTAACATCGGAAGGCTGAACTATTATACTAGTGACATCTGGCGGTGACTTTTTAAACAATTAACGCTAGTAAACACTATATACATCCATGCAAATATCACAATTAATAATCAATTTCAATCATCCATTCTCTGCTTCAATGCCCTTCAAGCCATTGGAGTTTGCGTGCCCTTTGGGGGTTTGTCAAACAGAAAGCTATTTTAACGATATTAAATATGTCTGACGGTATGTTGTGTATTGTGTATACTTACCAAACTAACCAAGCGTCTTAGTTAAAGATTGTCGCGGAGATATAAAGAAAAGAAGGGTCACCATTTGATAAATATATTTCTCGACGCTTACAAATTCAGAAGGTAAATTTAAAAGCGAGAAGTGATGCAAATGCAAATTAGCAAGTCACTAGTATGTTCTACTACACGACCGATTCAGCGGGAGGCAGAAAAGCGAATGAATCTCAGTTCTGTGGATAACAGAACGTCAGTCGATTGTCTTTTGTTTGTAGGGATACCATATGTAAAAATAATTTTTTATGGCTAATAAGTTGCTTGCATATTACACTATCATGGACTGTAACAATGAATTGGTGCACATTAAAAAATATTATTCTATCTTTCTATTATATAAAGAAGGATGTCTCGGACGGGCGGTGTGCATTTGTTTTGTATACAAATCTTCAATTTTATTCCTAGCTGGATGAAATTTTGTACACTTAACCTACAAAACAAGAGGAAGGTCACTGTATCCTTGAGAATTCTAAATACCATCCTCATCCCCCTTTCCTACCCTTAGAGTCAAATTTTGGTACTTCTTGATAAAATTTCGAACACTTGACGATCAAAATAAGAGGAAAATTTCTGGGTAGGGGTAGGGAAGGGTTAGGGTTAGGGATTATAAAACTTTTCTCCAAACTATTCATTACCCCGGGCAATACTTCAGCTAGTATTAATATATAATATAACTGAGCAATGACCTTTTATTATTTTTATTTATTTTAAAACAAGCAGAGACTTAAAATAGAAAAATTAAGCGATTTCCGTTATATGAATAAAAATGCTATCTATTTTTACAGAAAAAAATACAAAATTAATAATACAATGCCACGTATTCTACTTTATGAAAAATAACCAAATAAACAAAATCTAGCCATCTTTACATATATTCATCACTTTTACAATGAGTGAAGTTTTCAAATATTTTAATATATTTAAAAAAAAGGTCTCAGTGTCCCCAAACCTCCCCCATCTGTAACGCCTGTACATTAGTAGCAGGCTCCGTTGAGAGGAGAGAAGAGGAACAAACTAGAAAAAAATAATCAAATCCGCTTCCGTAAGCTGCATACAATCACACTGCGCGGTGGAGGCACCCGGCTTTCTCATACAAAGTATAACCAAATACCACAGAAACAGACAATAGTTTGTCCTCGATTTTCTCAAAAATTACTGTATAGGTTTCGCTGAAAATAGCACAGTTTGTTTTTATTAGTACCAGAAAAATTTGGAGAGTAGTTTGAATGAAATAGAATATGTAAAACTGTTACTATAAAGTTTTAAAATTAGTATGAAAAACATTGAACCCGCCATGTTTTATTTAGGTAAAGTCTATAGACATAACACTCTGGTTAACCACAGATTGCATATTCAAAAGGAGAAGGTTTTTTTGGGTAGAACATTTTCAAAATGGAAAACACAACTAGATACCTACTTAAGAACTTTATGATTTCGATATATTTTGGAAAAATAAACGTTTGGAATGAAATAAAATATTCAAATACACGTTTTTTATTATTTGGCGATAGTTACTTTCGCTGTCAAATCAATGATGGCACCCTAATGACATGTGAAAAATCCCGAGCAAGGCTGGGTACACATCAGCTAGTACTGAATAAATTATAGAAATCGAAAATTCGTAAAATAAATATTAGATAACCTACACTACATACAAATTTACAAATTTTGTACTCATAGACGAAAAATATCGAAGAAGAGATTAGGTTCGTACTCACAGTTATAAGCCTCGCCGCTTACGCTCGGTCTGGTTGTTCAGAAAGGGATTAAAGTACTTATTGGAGGACATTTAAATACTTGTAATTATGTATATATTTAAAGCACATATAAATAAATAAAAAATATACGTTAATCCAAAATTAAGCAATTGCAGGAAATTTCTAACATTTTATTTAATAAGTATTTTATTGGTTTTCTAAGTCACCAGATTGAGCAGCGAGCGGAGAGGCTTTTAAATATTACTAGAAACCTAATGGCCTCTTTAATATTTTTAACACAGCTTTAATATTTTTTATTTGAGCGTATCAAGCATATATTGTTAGCAGTGGCATGTAGTCTACAAAGGCTGAAAAGCTGTGCTTACCCTAAGATAATTGAAGTAAAATTAAAAAAGGCAACAAATTTCTAATCAACATGTTTTTTTACCATGAATTTAATACCATGAATTAATTTAAGGAACTTGTAAAATCATTCATTCAGTTGGTCATAACAATCTGTGATAATAAAAGAATCGTTTTCAAATATTAAATGCACAATTATTCATACCCGAACTTGAAAACCTACACACAGCCTACCTTTGGTCAAAGAGGTTTGATCACTGATTGTTAAGTTATTCGTAACCCAGAAAAGTTTGTGACGGTAATTTTTTTTTATGTACGTTAAAGTATACGCGATCAAAACTTTCTCCACCGAAAATTGGAAAGGCATTTTTTCTGAAGTATCTGAATAGTCGCAATTTTCAATGTACGACAAATTAAAAACGGCAAAATGATCACAAGAAATAAAATTATTTTTCTGTAGATCAGTCAGACGCCAGTTTCTGCTTTTAACAAGGACGCCATTGTTTTCCGGATTTTTCAAAATACTAATAAGACTAATTGGAAAAAGTATCGCAGTGAGGTTGATTGAATGATTTTTTTTTTGTAAAATTCTTTGACTTTGTATTTTGATGTCGTTAAAATTTACATCAGAAGACTTTTTTTAAGGAGACGATAATAATTAACGATAATTATTTCAAATTTAATTTTTTTTTTTTTTTCAAAGGGACATAAAATATTCTACCTTCTTATTAGGTACACACCACAGAGCAAAAAATATATAGAGATGCCCTAACACCCAAATGTAAGAAACTAAAATAAGAGGGACGGGGGGTGAGCTAGGCGTACTGCCAATTTAAGTAAAATGGTTCGGCGTGTTTGCATAAACCGAATATTTTGTTAGAGTATTTAGATTGATAATTTTTATAAATGTTTTCTAATTTGCTTACCGCAGCCAAAGATGGTATTGAACCAAAGCTGGTGACAAAATTGGTGTCACGTGATTTTTGCCTCCAGCTGTCGAAATCGTACTCAGGCCAAGTCTATCAATTATGACGTCAGTAGTACACACTGATGAGTTGAACCGATAGATTTACGTTTTGTGCTTGTTAAATAAATTTTACCTTACTTCTTGTGAAATTGAAGAAGCATTTTCGATTTTAGAATTTCTTTCTAGAACAGATAAACAATTTAATTGACCTGTCTGAGAGCCAGGAGACAATTGGTTCTATGTAAATTGAGGACAACCATTTTCTTTTAAGGGCATTCGAAACATGATTATAACTCTACGCACCCACAGATGGCGTTAATTAAAATATTTTAGAAGAATGTAAGAAAAATGAAAAACGTGCTTTCAAAATTGAGATAAATTGTTTTTTGGTGGGTATAATAGAATACATTTTATTGTAGATTTAAAGCTGATTTTTTAAAAAAGTAAAGCACTCCCGGAATTGGAATATCTGACAATATATAAAAATCTCCTGTTGCCATAAAAGTAAGCGGAAAATGTTGCTTGTGTCGTGATGGAGGACTTCAGCCGTGGAATTGAACACACGACGCCAAGGTGGGACCCTGATGCAATGCCAAATTAACCACAGGTCAAATTCTACCACCAAATCATAAAAATACTAACTAATTAACCATCACGCCGTTTCCCCAAGGGGTAGGCAGATAGGACGGACCGTCAAACAACTCGATCTGGGCATACATTACTTGCTTCATTCACATTCAAACAACGTCTCATAGATTCTCTTTTGTTATTCCGGCTTTTGACATGGCTCGACTCAAGTATTTGATTCACTTGACCGTGCCATGTCTTCCTCAGACGTCCCCGGATTCTTCTTCCATTCACATTGCAGTCTCGTCAGCAAACGAGGAAATTTTATCAGGTGTAACAATGTTACATAGGTCATTTATATATGCTAGAAAAGTAGAGGCCGTAATCCTGCTCCTTGTGGCACACCACGTGTGATTTTTATATTTGATTAACTTGATCGTGCCATGTCTTTCTCGGACGTCCCCAGCTTCTTCTTCCATTCACATTTGCGTCATATATTCTCCTTCCACTCCTTTCTTCGTTCATTCGCTCTACATGCCCAAACCGTCTAAGCATCCCTTTCTTAATCTTACTAATTACGTTTACATCAGCCTTGCATTCCTTACGAATCTCAAAATTTTTCTCACGACCATACATGATTTTACTACACATTCACCCAAGAGACCTCATTTCTACAGCATTCAGTCTACTTTCATCCTTCCTCTGCCAGTTCCATGCCTCACTCCCATATTCGTACATCCTGATGTACGAATATGGGTAGTATCAGAAAAATACAATTTTATTTTGAAGGAACTCAGCTTTAAACCTACAATAGCAATTTATTCCATTTCACATTCTACCTGCCAACAAACAATTCGTATCAATATTTAGAAGAATTAATTTTTGAAAAAAAAACAAGCACATTGATATATGACTTCGTATGTTTTAATACAACGTTCGGAGAAAACATCCATTATTGCAACCAGTTTTCCGGAAGTTGTATGTATCCGAAAAAAAAAGTAATCATATATGGTATATTCATAATTTTTTTTGATCATTTGTTGAAGTAATTTCGATCATACATTTTTTTTTCACACAACGGAAGTACGCTAACATTGTTCTCTTGAATTTTTACCCTTATTTGAGTCAAATAACAAAACAAAAAATAATATCCACCCAATTTTGTTAAAAATCTGATTTTTTCACAGGCGGACTTTAGGAAACTAATTTCCCTCGGGGCCTCTGTCATATTTGGGGATGCTGTGGGAGTATATTTTTAAGGATAGGAAGAATGGGACGTTCCGGGAAGGGTGGATAAGGAATATGGGGGTTGGTATGTCCGAGAGTGATGTTTTAATTCATTATTATTATTTTTTTTCGTATACTGCCCTGAAGAAGCTACGGTAGTAGCGAAACCCGGTCGGCTAAAGTATAAATAAAAGTGATGTAAAACAAAGTTATTGTTTTATTTTATACATTTTAATTCATTCCTCGCACTGCGTCCGGCTGGAGAAATCTCGCCTCTCTCGATCCCGCTCACTACGCAACTGGTGGGCAGACGCATCCATCGCCAAGACCTGGATAAACCTTACCCCATAAACCCGGGACCCCTGCTAAGTCACCAAACGTAGCCAACCATTTGATATGACCCAGTGGCGGCTCGTGACTTGAGTGAGCTAGAGTGCTAAGAAAAATACGACGTTATTGATGTTGTTGAAGCCGAAAATGATTTTTATTTTTTTTTCAATATTTCAATTTTTTGTATGGAGATTTAGATGGTAGGTGGGGCAGTAGTGCCCTACCTACCATCTAAATCTCCAAATCTCGAGCCGCCACTGGTTTGACCTATGACAGAGGTGTTGGTTATCCAATAAATGGTTCTCGGGGCGGCGGTACTTACACCCGCCTCCCAAATTACTAAAGGAATATACCAAGTCTGAGCTTAATTGGCCAATTGGTTATCGAGATATGGTGGTTGCTAATTTATTTGTAATTTTAAAGTTTTTCCTATAAAATAGCGGAGATTCAACGCCGGGCTTTGTCAGTTACCTCCACGTCATATTGTTACTTTAAAAAAAAAATCATAAGTAATGAAAAGATAACGGTAGCAGCTGGGACTCGAACCCAGGACCTCATTGTCTATCCGAGAACTTGAGCTCTAAACCACTGAGCTATGGCTATCATACATTACCTCGATTTGAATTGTCAACATGAGCTTCAATTAATCAATTCCCATATATTTTTTGGTGCTACATTTTTATCATAACTACAAAATCTACCCGAATTTATTTGGATTCATTAGATAGTATCTCGGATATACCATATACATATTTTTTAATTTATATGGGAGATCTGTTATATTTTTCTACAAGTCTAGGATTAATATTTATTTTTATTTGGAATAACTTATTGAAGCTTAAAAACCTCGTTGTAATATATTTTTAATAGACCATGGGTTCGAATCCCAGCTGCTACCGTAACCTTTTTCTTGTCTGTATTTTGTCGGTTTCATGTTTCATTCTAGAGTTGCTAATATTATTTTCAATGACTAAACTATATTAGAATGAGGTTTATAAGCTTCAATAATTTAATAAAAATAAAATATATATTTTCTTGAAACACTTTTTTCTTCCATTTGTTCTTAGAAGCACGTGAATTATAAATTAGATTTTTAGCTTATAAATGGATTTTTTATTATATTCTGATCTTATTCGGTTATACCTATATGGTTTGATACGCATGCGCCTCAAGAATCATATTTATACTGAATTAATCGATTTTTTTTATGTCTGCATGCCAGCTAAACGCATAATTAATCGGCTTTGAGTGTGTTTAGTTCAATCGATTTCTTTGGTCGATTTGTTTTAAATATATTTTCACGTTAATATCCACTATTCTGAAAAATGGTTGTTTCTCGATCTTGTTTGAATTTCTAGTTTCATATATAAATATAAATATTTTATATTATTTTTTTCATTATTTTATATAACAACCTTCAAAACTTTATTAATATCTTTAGTTCTAAGTCAAGTTGAATATAACTCTTCAATCTGGTCCCCCCTTTTTAAAATACATCAGATTTAACAAAAAAAAACAGCATAAATTCATAAGATACATTAATTATAAACTCTGTATTCCCATTGAAAGCATTAACTATAATTACTTCATGAAAGAACTAAGTTGATTAAATCTCTCAGATCGAAGAATTATTTTTGTTAAAATTTTTAAAATTCTAAATGGTATGTAATATTTAATGATTATATTATAATGGTATGTAATATTAATTATTGTAATTATTTAATTAACCTTATCCAATGTCATATACCCACGCGAGCTACTTATTTCTAAATCCTGTTTAAATGTAACAAAACGAGGACTGAGCATTAAAAACATTCGCTTGTACCTAGATTACATGAAGTTAGTAATATATTCGCAGATGTAGCGGATCTATTTAACTGTACGGAAGGTAAGTACAAGGAGGCTATACTATCATATCATTTCAATCAATATTAATTTAACCTTAGTTTACTATATGTTTTATATGTACGCATATCTTTTACTTTTATATCCTTCATGACCTTTTTATTATTTATATACTCTCTGATGTCATTGTACGACCAAAGGTCACATGTAATAGTTACTTTTCGAAATTATTTGTGCTATATTCTTATGCTTGCAGTTAACTGTGAAATGCTACTATTGTTAATGTTATATTTATACTGTTGATATTAAATAAATAAATATAATTACTTCAAATGATTGATAACTTTGTGGCATCACTATTAATCATATATTTGAAAATACACTTTGTATATACCACTTTACTTAAAATATATAAATATTTCTACATGTTTCGATAGCAATCTTCAGGAATAAATGAATACTAAAAAATAATTTCAAGTATAGAAAAATGATAAAAAATTTAAAACGATAATTTAAGAATATACAAAATATGAGCATAAACAAAAATGAATTAAAGTAGGTAAGTAACAGATCAAAAATGTTAATGACAAAATAATTATAAAACATTGAATAATACATTTAAATTAGAAATGTAAATAAAAATTATTAATATTAATATGAAAATAAATTTAAGAGATAGCTATTTAAAAAAAAATTAGATTATTTATTAAATTTAATTCGCTATTAACACTTTTTCTTATTTCTAAAATTTCAAATTTATCTAATTGTAAACCGGTTGTATTTGTATGTAAAACTTTTAAACCTTTATTTATATCAAACGAATGATTTTCTAAAATATGATTTGCAAATTCAGAATAGTTGTTATTATTTAAACATCATAGGTGTTCCTTAACCCTAATACTGAAATTTCTACAAGTCTTTCCGATGTAAAAATAGTTGCAATCATTACAAATCAATTTATATACTCCCGATTTATTCAAAATATTATCTTTATCTTTGTTATTTAAAATATATTTTTTTAATTTATTATTGGTATAAAAAGCTGGTTGGATAGTATTTGGCAAGTTTTTAATAATTATTTTGTCATTAACATTTTTGATCTGTTACTTACCTACTTTAATTCATTTTTGTTTATGCTCATATTTTGTATATTCTTAAATTATAAAAAAAAAAAAAAATCATTTTTCTATACTTGAAATTATTTTTTAGTATTCATTTATTCCTGAAGATGATAGCATTTCTATCGAAACATGTAGAAATATTTATATATTTTAAGTAAAGTGGTATATACAAAGTGTATTTTCAATTATATAAATATAATTATTTTAACATTAAAGCCCAGTAATTTTTGTTTACCTTCTCTCACCTTTTTTTTCGTCTGTGTTTATAATTTGTTCATGCTTATTTGTCATTACTTTTCAGAATACGTTGTATCCTGACGAAGGAACCGTCCGTTTCGAAACATGTAAACATATATTTATTAAAATAGTGGTTTAAATAAAATAATTTATGATTACAAAATTAATAAGAAATACTTTGTGTACACACTGTTTAATATAAAAATAGAGAAGCTTCAAAACAGGTTGATATTTATACATTAAACCAGTGATTCCCAAAGTGGTCTATATCGACCCCCAGGGGTCTATGACAACCTGCAAGGGGTCTACGTCGGCGAAAAAAAATTTTGGGGGTCCATGAAATGAAAATGGGGGTCCACGATACTGGATCTCAACATACACTGATAGTACCTATTTACTTACTACTATCTTATAATATAAAGAGATGTACATTATTTATAAAA
>JAHDVE020007455.1:0-40377 GCA_022606495.2 Halesus radiatus | reverse complement strand
TTAATCTACGTAATTTTTTTTTTTCACTGGGAACTAATTTATACATTTTAATGCCTTTATACGGAAAACAATTTTGTGTTTAGGATTAGTTTTTTATTCTAATATCTTCTTTCTGTCTTGTATGATATGGAAGTCTTTATTTTTATATATTTTATCTCTAAAGTAAGGTGGTAGTAAATTTTAACAACTTTTGAAATCAAAATTAAAACCTTATAATAAATTCCTTGTTTTAACACTCATTATGCTTGAGCGTTTTCTATACTGATTTATATTTATTGCTCTTTTCGGGATTATTTGGAGTTTTTTTAAGCATCATCCAGACTCTAATATAATACACAAGTACTTTATCTTATTTATATTTTCGATTTCGAGCTTTCATTAACGGTTCTACAATTTTTTTTATCTCATTTGTGTTGCCACATGGAAACAAGATGTGTTATTATCAGTCTACCCGTAATAAATCTAATTATTAATAAATTAACCGATATATTCGGAAATCCAATTATGTCCTTAAATTATTAATTAAATTCCTGAATAGATACGACCATATTAGTTAACTTTATTCCTACGAATGCAGAATGAATTAACAAGCTTCCCCGATAATAATAAACACATTTTATTCCTATTACATGTCGTATTTTAGTTACATTAAATCTGCCACCAGTATTATAAAGATGGAAATTTAGGAATTTTGCGGAAAATGATAATATGGTAAACTGTATTTCAAGTATTTTCAGTGCCACTAAAAATTAGTAAAAAGGAACATCCAAGCAACATCAAATTTTAAGGTAAACTTAACTCAACCATTTTCGGCTCACAATGTCTTGTCACACAACAGAACCTCTCGATACGTTACGTAAGCACATTTGTATTGGCAATCTTAGTAAAGTTCATCAATAATAATAACAATAATAAGAGTTAATTTCTATAGCGCAGTTTTGTGAAGGTTCACCTCAAGTGATTTAATATAGATCTAATATATAAAATATCCCCGACTAGCTCTTCTCAGGGTAGATGGATGTATACGAAAAAGTGATACATCCGTCTTTTAATCGTGTTGTCAGTTCGTTGATGGACGATTTTCGAAATTACCGCTTAGTTATCATTAATAAAAACAAATACATATAAATAGGAACAGGAATAGGGAATTCAAAATAAAAACAACTCTCTTTTGCTATATACAAAATACCTGGCAGTCAGGCCTATATTTTATAGCTGAATTTAAAGGCTCTAGGAAAAGCTTTAACCTTTCTGTGGACGCCTGAAGGTTATTAAAGGATAGAATGAATTTGAATGATTTTTAAATGGTTTCAGTTTCAGGGAAATAAATAAGTAAGTAAATTGGAACGGAACCCGTTGTTGGATGCAGAAGCTGGCGACAGGGCGAAGGCTGCGGACAGGTCGGCTCTCCAGACTAGAATGGCATGTCCCCTGTCCTTCCAACACCCCCCGCCGTCGCCCTACCCCCTCCCCCTCCCAAATGGAGCGGCTATAGACAACTCATGTTTATTTATGGTTAATTCCGGGTCTGCGGTTTATCAACCTTAGTTGTTAGGGACTTGCTTCATAACAGTCTATACCCTGAATTATGATTCTTTGAAGTTTCTGTTAGACCTCAAATAACTAAACATCTTATGACATTATAATGAACTTCAGTAAACGAAAAATGTTTGATATAGATTTTTATAAACAATTTCCCTTTATGCTTTTCTGCTTGTCTCCTTGTCTCAATTTGCTGGCAGATAAAAATATTGACCAGTCGGTGGCTGAATTGGCATAGCGTCCGGGTCCTACCCAGGCGTCGTTAATTCAATTCATTGGCTGTCCAAGACCTCCATCACGACACTGGCAACATTTTCCGCATTATGTGATGGTAATACGAGATTTTCATAGATTTTTGGGTTATCCGTAACCCGGGTTTCAATCTAAAAAAAAATCGCAAATAGCATCGTCTATGGTAAAGTGAACCATATAATTGCGACGGACATCACTTAAAATATAATGAGATACAGCGAATTAAAAGAACTTCAAGTTATCACCCACTCGTGGCTACAAAAAATTACTTGGTAACAGAACCGCGGAAACTTTTGAATGTCAAAAAGATCCGTTACACAAACAAGAAAACTTTTGACCTGGAAAACAAAAAGAAAAACTAAATTGTCTTTCATTTACAATCTCACATAATACTTTTACAGCGCGGCTACCTTTTTCGTTTCCTTCGGCAATTTAAGACATTTGACACAAACTTTTCTCAGGAGAATTGTATTATATTCTTCTTTTTTTATTTCCTTTCGGACTTATCTTTATTGGTTTTATTTTTGCCGCTAAGGTTATATTTGGTATTCTTCCAGAAGATGTAATTTTAGGTTGTGTTTTTTTAGCATTTCTCAAAATAAACCTTGACATATTTTTACACTATGTACTAGTTCCATAACTCGGCTGTAATTTGTTTCTTCTTTGTATAGTGCAATTGAAAACTATGGTACAAACTGTAGGGCGTTTTTTTTTGGAAATTTATGAGATATTTAAAAGATGGAAATAAATACGAGTTTAAAAAAATCAATAATAATTAGTCTATTATTAACAATAAAAAAAAACCTATCCTACGGCTCCAATTTAAATATGTTTCCGTTCACCCCTCCCTCAATCTCGATCTCTTTCCCCACTCTTTACTAATCCCTAGTCACGCCCCCACCCCCACTGTGACACCTAATATATATGTTCTGCCATAATTTTGTAATATTGTTCAGTTAGTTTATATTTTGTCTTTGGCGCCCTCGTGGCTGCCAGCTGCGTTTTATAGTCGCTCCTGATTTATCTTTTTAGTATTAGGAAGTTATTAATTTTCCCGGTGTAAAAATAGCATAAAGTAACCGCAATAATTTTTAGGTTCTTTTTATAAAAATTACATAATTTTAGTGCTGTCGTTTCGAGCTTAAATCAAGTTTATAATAAAAACCCAAATATTTCAAATATTTTGAGTTGAAATCTGCTTCGTTCTGCCGAATTAACGCATGATGTGACCGATGTCCGGGTCACATCTGGCGGTCGGTCGAAGGCCCTTAGCACATGTACTAGTGAAGTTCGAGCTACGGTGGTTGTAAAAAATATTACAACCGGGAATTGGGCTGCTGGGACCCTAAAAAGGACACCGCCAGCTGAGGCGAGAACGAGCCTCTACCTTCGTCATTGAGATAGTGGCCAAGTTCCTCAACAAGCACGACTTTGACCTGATCTGCCGGGTGCATCAGGTGGTAGAGGACGGGTATGAGTTCTTTGCCAAGAAGCAACTGGTACTGCGGGGAATTCGATAATGCAGGAGCAATGATGTCAGTGGACGACACGCTGAAGTGCTCCTTCCGGATCCTGAAGCCGGCTGACAAGCGCCTGGCGTACGTGCAGACCAACACCTACCGTCCCGTCACGCCGCCCAGGGACGTCACCAAGACAAAGAAGATTTTGAGGGACCTCTGGATCAATCCCACCGGCCACCATCCTCCCCCGCCGCTCCACCCTTTTAAGAGTATTCTGTGTTATTTATCCTAAAAATATGGATAATAATTCTTTGTCTTAGCTTAAATACACTCTTGAATATAATGGAAACAATCACTCTATCATTTGTATTAGCGTATTGCAATTAAGGAATAAATACAGTTAGCTTCTTTTTTTCCAATTTAACATTAAATTTAGTTTTGATAATTTAACTGCATCTCTTTATATGATCTATAAATAATGTGTAATGATAGCCTGTCCAAAAAGAGAAAATAAATGTAAAACAAAAAAAAAATTATAATAATAATAAATTCGTAGAATAGACGTAATATAAGAATAATATAAGAATATGAAGTAATATTTGTACAGCGCCCCTGAGGTGATTTCTCACAAAAGCGGCGCTATAGAAATGGTACAATTATTATTATTATTATTATTAATGGTGGAACGGTTGTTCCGAAACCGGTCCTCGTAAAAAATTAAATAATAATAAGTGGTTAAAATAATGTTTTATTATTTCATTTAATTTTAAAAAAAAACAAGTTAGTTTAAAAATTCCAAGCAGATAAAGTTGTGAAACTTTCATGACCCTAGAGCTTACCGGTTGAGAGTTTTGACTGTATTTTTCTACATTATTTACATAAAAAAATAATAGGAACACATAAAACTAAACAGATCCCATCCAAAATTTTTTTCAAGCCCTTTTATAACTGAAAAAGAACAATATGTTGTCCTTGGTGAGAAAAACCAGTGATTACTACAAAAGGTTGAAACATAAAGAGGGTTAAAAAAAATCCTTTTACCTGTAGCTTTTCAATTATATTATCAATTTTACTTTATTACAAGGCACAAAATGGATCTTGTTGAGCCTAAATATAAAAAATAACTAAACTTCCAGTTATACCTTGACCTTCATAAACTTATTTAGGCGAGTGGGAAAATTTTAAGAAGAACTTGTTTGGCACGATGTTACGAAAGCCAAATGTAATAGTTATAATTTAATTTTCCAGAAGATTTTCTTTGAAAACTTTCAGGCTAATGGAGTGGAATAATCCTTTAACCCTAATCTATTCAGCATTAAATAAATCTTGATTGAAAACGTCTCGACATCATTATTTTCAAATCGTTCCATTGAGAACTAATCCAGTTTTCAGAACTTTGGTTTTCGAGTAGATTCAGTTAATTTATTTTTAGGTGATTTTCTTCCTGATTTAAAAAAAATTGTTACCATAATTTATTTAATTTATTTTATTAGGTTGTTGATATCGACTTTCCTGAGGCAAAAGGGCGTAAGTGCCAACAAAAAGTCTAAGAGAAAAAATCAAGAATGTCGAGAACTTTTTCTTACTAAATTTAATTGAATATGTTGTTTACCTTTTGTGTTATGTCGCCTATCATATAAATCAAAAGAAATGTTTTAATGTAATTTCAACTATAAAATAGGTTAATTCCTATCTGCTAACAGTAAAACAAAAATTAAATATCAAATATTAAAAAAAAAAAAAATCATTGAAACTGATTCACTAAAATTCACCCGTCTTTGCTCTGGATTTATTTTTTTAATTTTTAATAATGGTATGAAGTTGTGAATTCTTGCTTGTCGTTTGGATGCCATAATTGATTTGACGAAAGTAATGCCTTGTGACGACTATTACTATATCTAAATAATGAAACAAAGAAACATTAATTTAAAAAAATTATTGCGTTCCAAACATTTATTTTTTCTAAATAATAAAGTTCTTATGTAGGTACCTAACTGTGTTTTCTATTTTGAAAATATTCTACCCAAACAAACATTCTTCTTTTGAATATGTAATCTGTGGCTAACCGGAGTGGTATATGTATGGGCTAACCTCAATACGACATGGCGGTTCAATGTTTTTCATACTAATTTTAAAACGTTATAGCAACATATATATTTGATTTGAATATTACATATTGGATATCATTCAACCTACTCTCTAAACCTTCCCGGCACTAATAAGAATAAACTGTGCTATTTTCAACGAAACCGGTCAAGTAATTTTTGATAAAATAGAGCACACACTGAGAAACATTCAGTTTTATATATTGAGGTTGTATTAGGTCGGGTACGGTTAAATTATGTATTTTTAACGTAAGTGTTGGCGGTTCGAAATCTGATTCGAAACATAATTAAATTTGGTAGAGGATTCAGGCTCATTCAAAAAAATACATTGCCTCAAATAATACATTCAAACTTCGCACAGGTACAAAGTTTGTTCCAAATACTACTGTAGAGTCAGGTTTAATCAAAATTGTTGTCTGTCTTTACTTCAAATAATAATGTGAAAATTCCATTGTCTGCATTGCGTTGTGCCCCATAGAATGGTTTCTATTCATTTTACAGCCATTAAGTCCAGACTTCGTTAGGTTATTAATGCTACATACATTAGCGCGAGCTGAAAAATTACAACAGCTTTCGGGCACTTTGCGTTCGCGCCGCTGAAAACCCGAATAATTCATGGTAATTTATCGCGGGGTGAACTGATTATGAGTGCTTAACGAAACCTAATCGAATGGGACAAGACTGGGAGCAGTACATAGCCTTGACGCCAACATTAATGTGCTTCGATCGTGAACAAGGGAATTGTGAAACTTTTGAACCGAGTCACGGAGAAAGCGACTATTAAATTACGTTCTTACGTAAGAAACTGATTTAGAAACACATGAGTTCTGTACCTTCTTATTTCACCTGTTTGCTAGTGCATAAAATATGGATACATATCACTTGATTGATAGAAGTTTTAAGTTAGAGGTTTCCTTAAGTACCATTTCGACGACTGGAAGCGAAGGTTCCGTGACACCCATTTTTTGCACCAGCCTGGTTTACTCCAGCCACGTTTGTTTCGCATGATTTTGACTGCGGTAAGCAAATTATAAAACAATTATAAAAAGGGTAAAACTAATAATTCCAACAAAATATTCGGTTTTTGTAAACAAGCCGAACCTTTTTACTTATTTGTGGTTTTCCTTAAATTGGCAGCATGCCCATCTCGTTTCTCGCTCCTCCCCCCTCTTATTTCTTTCCCTCGCGTGTTAGGGCATCTGTATGTATTATTTGCTCTGTGATCTGCCCCAACTTATTGTGAACGAAAACCTTTATAAAATCATGAAGGACCCTACTGAATTCATTAGCTTATAAATGATCGCCCATGGCCATATGAACAAAGCCTAAACGTGATGAACGTAAAAAAGTGTAAAAAAATTATATTTCATGTTCCAAAGTATACCAATTTTTTTCACGCTTGTTGCTGTTTTCAAATCAGATAACTTCAAAGATATAATATATTCTATAAAATAAGAAGAATCACACCAGATGTATGGAAAACATTGCTTTTTTATGTTACGTCACGGTAACATAGGCCAGAGCCGGTAGATCTATTGTATCTGCATTAAGTATTTCAGAATGTAACTAATGCACTAATTGTGGTATTACAATAATAGTGGTATTAAACTAAGACATCAACAATTTAACCAAGGCATCAACAATTTACAACATAATAAAAATAGGTGAAGTGAATGTGCTTTCAACAATTAAAAATATCGAAGGAAGAATCACTTTGTGGCTTGACAATATAATTTAAATGAAAATTGTTTTTCTTTTATGTCATTTTATTTTATTTATATATATTTGTGCATTCGACCGGCTTTGGTTGGACTCAACCTTCTTAAAAATAGAATGGAATTAATGTATCCACAAAGGCGAAAATAAGACCTCTTACGATCACACGTCATCATATATAGGTAACAATTTTCTAATGTTGAAAACACACATATAAATAATGTCGTATTTTGCAAATACATTTCAGATTATTTTGCGTCATCAAATAATACGAATTGAACTAGTCGGAAACCTCTAACACGTTTCATTACGTCCTGGGCGGTTATTTTGATGACCACAAGGCAACACGTAATAAGCAATAATACTTATAGTTTATTTGCACGTGATCTACGTGTACGTGTCAGAGCGGGATTAACGTTCGCGTTTTACACTGCTACGTGGCATCTCGCTGATTTGCCTGTTCGGTGACCTATTAAATAAAATTAGAAACAGCGCATACACCGAGCATAGTTTGGCCGCAGACACGTGAGAAAATAAGCGGTATAACGTAATAATCTAGATGAGCATTCTCCTATAATAAGATTAGGCATGTGATGTTTAAAAAACTTCTTTCGTATAATGTGAATTAGGTTTAAAATGTATTCAAAACTTAAATCTTAAAATAAAATATGTTCTGCCTTGACTGCGATTGATTTTTAACGTTCTGGCAGTATTTTGATCCCAAAACTGAAGAAATGCCGTGGTTCGGAGGAGAAAAGTTAATCAAATTCTGTAAAATAGCGTCGTTATTAGAGGAGGTTCCTGAAAAATGGAAAATCTGATGATAAACAAAATCAGCAGAATGGGGGGGGGATAATATCCCAACCTAAAATCTCGTCGAATAAACTAAATTAAAAAAAAAAAAAAAATTCCGTGCCAAACAATTAAAACAAACTTTTTACAATATGCTGAAATTCCTTTATTAAATACATTTTAATTTTTTCAGGTACTCTGGCCTTGAAACGAAAAGTTTCCAATTTATGCAACAATCCGTTACATCTGAGTCGGCTGATTTGCGCTAGGCTGAACCCTGAAATGTCCTTTAAAGAATATAGAGCCTTTTAAGAAAAAAAAACGGATTTTTTGTAAAAGTTTTAAAAGGCTCTCTGAAATTCCGCCCTCTAACCGCGTTAGGAAATTCTTCTCTTGGAAATGAAGTGAGGCTTTCATTAAAAGTCAATTTATGCAAAAAGTTCGATGAAGCTCAAAATATTTTCCAACACTAAAAGCTTTTAGTAATTAATCATTTCGTGAAGCTCATACATAACTTTTTCAGGTGTGATTTGCAATAAATTACACGATCAATAGACGAAGGAAAATAGGAATGTTTGATAAATACTCCACGAAAAAAAAAGATTTTATATTATCGCCTTTGACCTCTGTAAACTTCTTCGTAATTTGTAAACCGTAAAGTATGTTCCAACCGTTGAAAGCTCCATTGTCAAATCTCTCTCAGTAACATGTCTTTAGTGAGAAACGGGGAGAGGTTATTTCGGAGCTCTTAACGATGTGAATTTATAGTTAGATGAAATTATTTTTAAAAAGTTTATTTTTTATTTTTATAAAATTTTATGTACACCAAATTTAATAATGTTTTTATTAAGTTCTCCGAGTATTTTAGTTTTTTTATTATGACTGCTGGTTCATTTTTAAACTGTGGTTAGGCCACGTTGAGACGACTCATTTGTATGTTTCTATTTACCCCCACCCATTTTCAATTTGTATGGTGCCTAAATGATTTATTACCTGTGAAACCTATACCTGGTATATTAGGATCATTCGTTAGTTTATTAATTTCAAATTATTTAAGTAAATTTAATCTAAGACCCTCTCTTTCGATATGTTAGAGTTTAGGCTTGTTGTTGTCACAACTTTTCGAATGATTTGAGTTACCGATCAGCCAAGTGTTTTGTTAAGCGTTCCCCTGTTTGCCTGTTTCCAAGCATTTTTAATGCTAAATTGTCTATGGAGGTGCCCGCTCACTATAAAATAGTGTCCGCCCACTTACATACAAGATAAAATAGAAGCCGCCCACTTTTAAGACAATAAAGTGACATTAAAGAAAAAGATTTCAATGTAAAATTAACAAATATTAGTTAATATTGTATATATTATAAATAGATATCATTTGTTTTAAAAACTAATACAAAAATAAACAATATTTACGTTACAAACATGTGCGTTAAAAATATGTTGAAAATAAAGTGTAAGCTTGACTTTTGCTAATGCCGCCGAAACACTTTATTGGTTTCGTACATTTGACGTTTATCGTCCGTGAAAAAACAAAACAAAACAAAACGTAGCTTATAGTAAATAAAATAAGGTAGGTTTTCATTAATTTTTATTTAAAACATACAAAAAAACATGTTTTGACATTCAAAAACGGAAATAAATCTTTGTCATTCAATATTTGATTCACGTAAAATAGATCGCAAACTAATAATGAAATTTGACATTTCGGTGCCATCTGTTTACCCTGTTGATACTTTTTATAAATATTCCTTTGTTGAGGGGGACTTAATCCACAAAAGTCTAAATCCTAAATTTATCGTAAATTTGATCTAGAATTTCATTGGGAAAGGCGTATTTGTGCAAATGAACAGTGTTGAGGCAAAATTTCGGCTCAACAGTTACTCAGTAGGGTTGGGAAGAGCGGCCGTAAGATATGTTCTGCGAATTTCAAAGTTCAACGTTTTGTAATACTGAGCTTTCACTAAGTATAACTTGTGTCAACACAAGAAAGTTTCAATATATGGTACATGAACCGAACTCGGCACGACCGACTATTAGATGTACGTCTTACCAATCAATCTATCGATCACAAATTGGTATGTATATAATCTCAGAAGGACCACGATTCAGCATCGAAACAACACTTGAAATATTAATATTAAATACTTTTGTGATGAGGAGGCCTATTTTGGTTCTTTTTAAAGAAAATTACTTATAATTTTCTTAGGTTTCCGGAATTTAAGCCTAAGGAAAAATATAAGGAATCTTCCTTAAAAATAACGGGAAATGCGCTCCTGATCTTAATAGTAAGGTAATTTCTTTTTATCCTCTCTACTCCCTTCAGCAACACAATATATCCCTATTGGTATGTCGTAGTTCCACTGGCTTCCGGCAATTGGGAATAACAAAAAAAAAAGATTTTCTAAATCTTGATTTCTGAATATGTACGTATAAATTCCTTTCTTTGTAATAAAATACAGTTTCAGGAACGCCCCTGTTATCAATTATTTCGATCATATTCGTTTGAAAAAAAGCTAAAAGGAAAGCTACGTTGAAAGTTCGAGCCGTTTTCCAGTCCTGCACTTCCGGCACTATATCCGGGTCAGGGGGTCAGCGGCCCACGAGCCTGCGGCACAATCGATAACGCCGGAAACAGGAAGTAGCACCTCTCCCGCCTGCTGCTGCATCAACTGTATTTTGCACCTGTTTGTAAGTTGCTTGCACTTCCGGAGTGATAGCAAATTGAGTTAACAGGAATTATGTTGGCGGAAAATAATACGATCAGTTTTCCATGTATAGATTATCAAATAATGAAAATCCTAATATAGTCACGTATCATATTATTTATAAAACAGAAGTTGTCAGTTTTTGGCTTAATCAAAATCTTTCAAAACGTGAGCTCTTGCGTCATGAAATTTGCAGAATATTTTTCTCTAGAGATACTAGGTCAGCGTATCTACTTTCAGCTAGCTTGCAATATTATTTCTTGAGCTGAGCAGAAGAGCTGAGAAGTTTTGAAATATCCAATAAAGTAATGCGTCACGTTTTTGTAAATGGTGTAATCCTGCACAAGAGTCCCAACTGCTCGGAGCCAGTGGCACTGTGGCATTCACATTTGGGGTATGTTGTGAGGTTGAAGGAAGTGTGGAGGGGATTGATATGAAGATGAGGAAGGTTGGGTAGTGCCTAGCTATTCAGATCTGTTCACTAAACAAAGCAAAGACATTTTCAAGCAACGTTTCCATTTGAAGTGTGGTCTTTCACCAGGTTTGATTTTTGATATTGGCACCACAAGAAGAACTTTCTAATCATTGCAATGAAAAAAAAATTGTCTGCTAGAAGCACCTGGTGAAAATGAATGTTGATATTCATATTTTATTAGCATTAATAAAATTGTGTCGTGTAATATGACCATTGGAAATCAGTATGACCATTCAAAAATTAACCCAGTCATAACGGTCGTGTATTAGATGCTTTTTGTTGGAAATCATCTCGTATCTGAGAAAACATTTTGTATTATTACGACGTCAAATTATACAGTTTTGTCAGAAGATGACCTCCGTAGTTTTATTGCGGTCCCAAATAACGTATTCCTTTCAAGCAATGTGGGTTAAGACTGCCTTGTGGAAGTACCAGATGATTGCTTAATTCACATTACATGACGAGTATGTAAACAGATTGCCTATAACTTTATATGACGCGTTACGTCGCGACGCCGACGCCCGCCGTGGCGCTTAAAAGTTAATAGTCTGGAACCTTTCGGTACACGCGTTCCTATTGTACCAAAACCTTATACAATATTACATGATCACATAACGTGTAGCATTTTCTAACTCTTATTATTGCTTCAGCGGTTCACTTTAGCGTCTTGCTATAAACCATTCTCGTCTATTTGTTGTAAATAGAGCTACCTGTATGTTGAACACTAATGATTCTTTCAAATTTAAATCGGTATAACAAGGACGTTTCACACGGTTTGATAAAATATTTTTCTTATCTAGACTATTAAATCTGATAGTCTGTCTGACAGACACAATAGATAGATATATTTATATTGTTTTATCGAAAGAAGCAATCACTTTGTGGCTTGACATTATAATTTAAATGAAAAATGTTCAATTTTTAATTATTAATTATTTTTATTGAGATTTAAAAACCTCATTGTAATGTACAATAATTGAAGAAAATAATATTAACACAACTTAAATGAAAGATGAAGCCGGAAAAAACAACAGAAAATAAAAAGATTTCAGTCGCATCTGGGACTCGAACACAGGACCTCTGCCTATCCGGGGCAACCGCTTAACCAACTTAGCTAATGAGACCAGTTCAATTTATGTCATCTTCATTGATATCATATCTCAAATTCAAGATTTGTCAATATTATTTTCCATCTTTAATCTCATATTATTGGCAGCTATTTTTATGATGTTTAAAAAGTCCTTTACGAACACAATTGCAAACTAAACAGTGTCTCGGATTAATATCCGATTGTTTTATTTATATGAGACATCTTTAGACTTTTTATAAAAGTCTAAAGAATATATTCAATTTTTAATTATTAATTATTTTTATTGAGATTTAAAAACCTCATTGTAATATTGAATCATTGAAGAAAATAATATTAACATAACATAAATTAAAGATGAAACCGGAAAAAACAACAGGAAAAAAAAGAAATCTTTAATGGTGGGCTCCGTTCGACCGGTCAGATGCAGAAATATATATAAATAAAATAAAGTGGCTTAAAACAAAAAAAAAATCATTTAAATTATATATATTGTTTATATTACTAATAATGAAATATTCTATATTTAAAAATGAGATTATTTCCGTTTAAATTTTAATAAAAACGTACCTGCTTTGGAATAAATAGACAAAGTCTATTTTTTTAATCGAGAAATACAAAATATAATTGTTTTAAAATGCGATTTACAAAATGAATTAAAAAAAATCATGAATTAAAACAAGTGATCTATTTAACATTCATAATCTACCAAGCTTTTAAGGGCCGGTTTTATAACCATCCGTTTGTAACGCTTGATACTATTATGAAAAAATATTTGGTCTACCGCCCGATTTCGCCGTTTTATAAACGTTCGTCAGATTACCGGTCGTTTGACAGCTGTCAGTTGTTATTTGAAACTGTGCACTATTTTAATTAAAAAGACAACATGTAATTGGCATTTGTGAAATGGATTCCTTATCGAGCAGTGAAAGTGATGACAAGCGAATGGCAATTATTCAGGATAAAAAACGGATGGATAATGGTCCGTTAACGAAACGGTTCGTTACGTTATAGAAATTTGGTATTTATAAAACTGGCCTTAAGGTAACTTAACATACATAAGTCGTAAGAAAATTAAATACTGATCATCGACTTATGAGTAACAGCTTTTAATTTAGTACAGAAAATTACGATAGTTTAGTAGATTTTGTTTTAAAGTTATTTTTTTATTAAAATTAACGATTAAAGAAAATATACAAACCGAAAATTTCTCTATTCCTCGATGCAACAAGGAAAACTGAATGACAAAGTAAAACGGCTGCATCCTTAAATGTATAACAATACTGTGGATTTCAGGAACTTTTAATTAATATCCTGCCGTAGACAATTCCTAGAAAATATTCAGCTTTGTTAACCGACGCGTTTCAACTCCAGCTCTGATTACGGTAGTTTGAGCAACGCCGGGTAATTGCATATTTCATTCATGAATTCAATTTGAATTTGAATTTCATATGCAACGCAACATCGGGGAGCAATAAGGAACTCCAGTGAAAAATATAATTAGTTTATAAATATATATTATCGTAATTTAATTTGGAACATCTGACGTCACGTGAGCATTCCATTTTTGGATTAGTATGAATTTTTATTTTTCGATTTTGTTTTGTATTTTAAATATGTATTTTTTAGTTTTATCAAAATTTTAACTTAATTTGGGTGACTTTAAGGTCTATAATTGTTGTTGAATATAAACAACTATTATTCATGAAAGAATTTAGTGTATTCATGATCAATTCAATTATCAATACGGATATTATGATAATGTTAATGCTCAATACTATTATTATTCTTTGAGTTAAAGTTTCTAAAAAGGTACATGATTTTATTACGTATGTTTAGTTATGGTTTACCATAAATAGAATATACAATTATGTACTGTAAAGCTCATCCTTGTTTTGACATTTGACATTCTAACCTCAAAACTGATCAAAACCGACCGGCCATAGATTTGGCCGTTTTGGCGGCCTTTGATAAATTGAAACTTTGAGAATTATTTTAACTATGGAAACTAACTTTAGAAAAAAAAAACGAAATATACTGGTATTTAAGTTTGAATGTCATTATTGATAAAAAAAATTGGACGGAAGTTCCCTATTGACACAAAAATTCATCGAAAAATATTTCCTTTTACTAAAAATATTCTCTTTTTGGTTTAAATTAATTTTTGAGTAGACATGTATTTAATGAAAATCTATTTAAGTGTATATGTTTTCGATTGTGTCAAAAATCTCTATCTATTACATTTACTTACCCATTACGTTAAATATAATTATTTCCCATTGTTTCATTTATTAAAGATTTCAGTAGTTTTTAAGCTGAATTCCTCCAAGAAGCTTACGAAAATACTACATGTGTTGGTGTTATAATAAAATAGTGTATTTTTAGGGGTTTAGCTTTAAAACTAAAAGCTTTTAAAAATATGTGTTCACGGCAATCTTATCGTATGATCTCTTCTTATATCTCCAACAGTCAATTAGTAGTGGTTGCTGGATATAAATTTGACACTATTAGTGTTACATCTGGAGTTCCTCTAGGCAGCTTGTTGGGTCCCTTATTATTTAATATGTATATTAATGATGTTAGTATTTGTTTTCTAAACTCACAAACCATCCTATATGCAGATGATATGATATTTTTTTTCATTTATAAATTCAATCAAGGATTATCAGAAGCTGCAGGATTATTTGCATCATTTGAATGTGTAGTGAAATGCCCACTTTCTGGAAATAAATTTCTCTAAATGATTTGTGGTGCACTTTACCAGAAATAAAAAGGTATTTACCCACGATTACTCAATTAATCTACCGTTATCTACCAAATCAGAAGGAAAGGACGGGGTCATAATGGATAATAAATTGAATTTCAATAAACATATCGACCATATAGTAACATAAGCATCATGTATGCTTCGTTTCGTCATCCGTTCCTGGAAACAGTTCAACGATCTTAAAACTTTCAAAACACTTTACTTCTCATATGTTCGCAGTATTTTGGAATATGCATCCCAGGTGTGGAACCAAGGCTATGCAGTACATAAAACAGAATTGAAAGCGTCCGACTGACGTAGTTAAGCTAATTGATGTAAAACTGTATATTGTCACACTTTACTCATAGTATTTATCATCGGCAGTGGAAAATTTATAATCGGCATGATTTATTGTTTTTATTGTTATCCATAACATTTTATTGTAATCCATAACACGACCGCTCTCAAACCAGATAACTTAAACCTCCTTTCCATCTACTCTAGTTCTTTTTAACTTTATCCCACTCCTATGTTCCCCTCCACCCTCCCCTCCCCCGACTGACATAGTTTAAGCTAATTGATGTAAAACTGCACACTTTACTCATTGTATTTATCATCATTAGAAGAAAATTTATAATTGGCATGATTTTTTTTTTGTTATATACCATAAAAGTAAATGATGGATTTGCTGTTAATTTTCCCAAAAATAAATAAAGTAAAATAAAAATATATGTAAATTATGGATTTGCCGTTAATTTTCCCAAAAAAAATCATTTTATGTTTCGTATATAAACCCACCAAGAAACAATTCATTTCAATATTTAAAAATATTGGGCGCTAAAAGTGTATTTTCGAAAATATTTTAATTAACAACGCCATCTGTGAGTGCGTATCGTTATAATCATTTTTCGAATGCCCTTAATATTAGATAGTATTTGTACTTGAAATAAATGTCGATTTTCAATACGATTGATTTACGAGATTACTCACATTCAAAATATTTAAGATTTATCTCAATTATTGACTGTTTTATGCAAATAAGCAATATTAACACAGCTATTAGTAAAATATTTTCTTAACCTTGTTAATATTTCTTAACCTTATCTCTACAAGAGTAGGTTGAATGAAATCCAATATGTAATACTGTTGCTATAACGTTTTAAAACTAATCTGAAAAACATTAAACCAGCCATGTTGTAACGAGATTAGCCCATTGACATACCACTCTGGTTAGCCACAGATTACATGTTCAAAAGAAGAAGGTTTTTTTGGGTAGAATATTTTCAAAATGGAAAACACAAGTAGGTACCTACTTAAGAACTTTGTTATTTATATATATTTTGAAAAAAATAATGTTTGCAAAGAAATTAATAATCGTCACAAGGCATTACTTTCGCGGTAAAATCAATTATGGCACCCAATGGCCACAACTTCATAACTTTATTCTGTAAAAAAATATTCCCGAGCAAGGACGGGTACACATCAGCTATATTACTGCGATAAGCAAAAAAACGTGAAATATTTAAATTGATCATTAATATGTTCATTAAAGTCGGTTATTTCGGTAAATAAACTTATGTGAACTAATCTTCAACCGACTTCCCGAAATAATAAAATTCAACATAAATTTCTAAGATATGTTAACTATAAACTCTGTTTACCTATTGAAACTATAAATTACAATTATTAAAACTACCAGATATAAGACTTGTCTCTGACTTAACTTTTATTTTCAAAATTGTTAATGGTTATATAGGCAGCCCTGATTTTGTCAGCTTAATTACATTTAATATTCCAACTAGCACTACTCGATCTAAAATTTTGTTCAACTGTAACAATAATTTCAGGACTGAGTCATTCAAACATTCATTGGTACCTAGACTCCACACAGTAGGTAATACATATTCAGATATAGTAGACATTTTTAACTGCCCGGAATACAAATACAAACAAACGATTGTTGTATACATCCTCAAAAATTATTAATATAGAGTATAAGTAACAGTGGCTGTAAGGTATGTTTTGATTATTCGCCTCTGGAACTTATTACTTAGAATGGTACTTACACTATGTTATTCCTGTATTTGTTCGATATATTATCTATGAACCTACTGTGATGTGTTTTACACCTGTTTATTTTAACTAACTTTATATGTAAAAGCCCATATAGGGCGTATATTATACAATAAATAATTAAATAATTGAGAATCTGTCGTTAGGAGTATCTACCGCATTATAATTTGAAGAAGCAGACATTTAAGGTACATTAATATTTCATCAAGTTTCTATATGTCAATCTATTTATAACGTGGGATATAATATTTGAATAGTAAATGTCTGAAGTGACTTCGATATATCCCACTCATCTCATTTGTTTAAGTAAACATTCAATACTGTAGCTTATTTTACTGTCCATGGAATAATATTAACGGCTATTCCGAATCGATCTTTAAATGACGGAAAATTCGGATTACGAGCATAATATTTTATTCCTCTGTTTCAGGAATATTCCACGGGGAAAATTTTGAAAATGACGAACTTTCCAATTTGCTAGGAAGTATAAATGAAGTTATTAATAGTACTGTTTTCCGTGAATAATTTTCACATTACTTTTGTCTTTAATATTATTCAGAGTTAAATGTGATTTTGTTTATCGAATTCAATAGAATTTTAATGATAAACATTATCACATTCAAGCTTATATAATTCTATTGTTTGTGACGATAAAACATACTCCACGTTTTACTTCCGCCGGTAAACTAAATTATAAATTTCTGGTATAGATGTATGTTTGTTTGTAGGTACGTTTATTTCGTTATTGCGCGTTATTCCAGCACTGTAATAGGTTACAGGGTGGAATTAAATACAGTAAAATGTAGTTTTTTAACACTAACATTGTTGTATACTTCAACTTGACCTTCTTGGCTTCCGGGGGGAGCAAAAGGTTAAATATGTATTAAAAAAAACGAAATGTACTGGAATTTTTTTTTGTATTTGACTTTGTAGTTGCAAAACGTTCAAATTTTGAGCTCGGTGGTACGAGTTCGAACACCCCGATGCTATTTTGTTTTGTTCTACGTCAAAGTTCCAAACAATAGATGTAGCTGTAGGAGTAGCTGTATAGTAGGGGTAGGGGTAGGGTTAGTTATAATAATATAGGGTTAGTTATAAACAATATTAATTCTTAACAATTGTATTGTGTTCATCCTATAATTACACCCAGTTTACTAAAATTCCTAACCTTAAAACTTTACTCCAAACACTGACCTCTGAATTAATAGGGTTGCCCTTAGTACGATTTTGATGGCTGGTGGCAAAGGTCACGTGACACCCATTTTGGCACAGTTTAGGCCAATGCCGGCCACGTTTGTTTCGCGTGATTTTTACTGTAGTAAGCAAATTACAAAACATTTACAAAAAGGGTAAAACTAAATACTTTAACAAAATTATCGGTTTTTATAAGCAAGCCGAATCCTTTTACTTAAATTGCCCCCCGCCCCTCTTATTTTGGTTTCTTCACCTTCCATGTTTGGGCATCTCTATGTATTATTTGCTCTGTGACTCCAGACCATTATTAATCCAAGTAAGACCGGGTGCACGTCAGCTAGTTATTTATAGTGATTAGAATTAGAATTATAATGTTTAGGTAAATGCTGCTTGTCTGGTTTATGTTATTACTTTTTCAAAATACAATTTTTAAACACTGGGTTTTTCAACGGTTCGGACTTCTAACGATGCTCCTGGGGGTTATAGGTTGGCTTGGTTGGATCTAGCTGGGAGAACTTTGTGGTTCGAGCATTGTGGTTAGGGCGGTTTTTTCCTGTCCATGCAAACTTTCCCCCGGGGACATTTCTGTTTCCCTACTCTATTTTAATATTTAATTTCCTTTCATATGTGCGCTTACTAAAAAAGCTTTTTAGTTATTTACTCGGGGACACTGGGGGCATTGGAAATAAGAAAACATATCTTATTTATAACAAATTAGAAGTTAGAAGATTAACATGATACGAATTACCTGCATGAAAATAGTTTCTGGACACCCCGTCGTAATATTGTAGATGTCAGCTGAAAATGATTTTTTTTTTCGTATTTTTATTTATGCAATCTTAATGATATAAAGGGGTTATGGTACTGTGCCTTTCTCACTGGGAGAACCTGTGTTGAGAGCAGGCATGATGGGTTTGTTCTAACGGTATTTCAATGGACTACCAATAAATGAACTGAACTAACAACCTAGATTAGTCGGGATACATGTCGAACAGGTGCCCATTGTGTAGATTTTTGACATTGGTCGCATGGAACAAAGAGGTCTTTTCTGATTCTTTTTTAGGACAATTCCTTATCATTTTCCTTAGGCTTAAAGACATTTTACTTAACTGCGATTTCGACTATATGTCAATGACAATATATTTTTAAATGAGTTTGAGGTTAAATTATCATGCTAAAAATTATATGTGTATCACACTTGTAGTTTATTATTACTTACGTAACACGTGAAATTTATTTTAATTTTTCGAATTTAAATCAATTTAATCTGACATTTAGAACTTTTGGCATAAGTGTCAATTTTGTTAAGTTACAGGTCAATACTGTAACTTAACAAAATTGACTTTTTTTCGTTAAAACTGTGCAAATATCGATATTTTTAAATTATGCTTTTCGCTGAATGATAGCCGTCATACAAGAAAACCGGAACCGCAGTTAAGCACGAAGCCTTTAAGCTTAAGAAAAGGGATAAGGAATTGTTTTTAAAAAGAACCAAAATAGGCCTCCTGGTCATTTACTCGACTTGTTCTTGCACTCAAAAGCTGGGCGGTGGAACGATTTTTAAAACCCTCCAGAACGTTGAGATCCCCTAAGATGACAGTATGTCATTTTAGCTCTGAGGTTTCCCTTAGACCCTTCTACCCAAGGTTCCAATCTTTTTTCTCTGTTTATCTATTCTCCACGAAAAAACAGGAGCACGAAACCAGATATAATATAAGATGTAAACAGTAAAACAATTGTAGAGGGAAATGTGATGTTTTTTGGAAGGTTCTAGCGGCTTAATTCATATTCATGAGGTTTTGAAAAACTGATTTTACACGGTTGTTTGTTCTCCACGCGACCTTAACTGGTGTATGTTTACTGAAGGGTAGTTTTCAGCAAACATGTGGCAGGGCTAATGTTTAGCTTACAAACCTATGTACAGTACAACATTATGTAAAAGCTATATGGTAGATAGTCCTAGTACTTTGAGGTCGCTTGTTGTGAATCTGGTTAACAGATTTATATAATAGAAGTAAGCTAAATTGTTATTTCAATTCAAATTTAATATAATATATAATTCTCTCTAAAAGTCGATAATCTAACTAAACTATTCGCGTGGAAACAAAAAAAAACGAACAATTTTATCTTTATTACATCATTCGTAGATAAGTCAAACCAACTCTCCTTGGCAGGAGTATATCGAAATAAACGGAAATCCCTCACCTCATTACGATCACAGATACACTTCAAACTATCAAGCAATATTATTAATTTATGATGTAGAAAGATGTGTCGATCTTGTAGGTCAAACAAGTAAATCCTTATCATTTTCCTACATCATTTATTGTAAGTGCGTAATGTAAATACATTAATATTCATGTATAAGCGAACATCACTAATGCAGCAAAGAACTGACCAATTACTCTAGCGATCACAACATTTACCCACTACGAAAAATTAATAGAGTTAGATATTTTTCACGATTTCTTACTAACATTCAAAACAAATTTATGAAATTTTCTTTACGTGATATAAATTAATTCAAAACTACACTTAATTCTCGTAAACGCTTTTATTTATAGTGATAACTTCTCTACACTTCTCCGAATCATCTCTCCAGACACTTTCTTTCTTTTTATTATTACTATTATATTGTAAATAACTAAATGTGTAAAAATATGTAAATATCTATTAAAAACTTTTAAGCTTATTAAGGTCATTTTATAAATATTTAAAATAAATACCAACTCTTCACTAATCTTCCAATAAATTTAATATCAATGCAAAATGAGGATAAAATGGCAACTGTAAAAATCATATCTTCTCTAAGCTTAAATTGTCTAATAAAACTGTGTTCATCTGAAGTGACCTGCCAGTAAAGTATGTTTTTCTGTATCTGTTTGTTCATAATTAGATATGGAATATAAAGTATTATTTGTACAGCACCCTAGAGGTGATTTTTCACAAAAACGGCGCTATACAAATCATCACAAGTCGCATATACATTCATAACAAGTTTATATAATTCAGAAAAAATTACTATAAGATATTGTATGGACATACATAATAGGTATTATAACAATGTAAATTTAAATATTATAGTTTTAAAAATTTAATAATAACTAATATTATTCAATATAAAAAAATGGTTTATTTATAAAAAAAACTTCAGTGACAGCCGTTTCGCCTTCCGTAGGCATTATCAAACTGTTCATTTTAATATAACAACCATATCATTTGTAATAAAATATACTGTGTATGTCTAATTAAAAAATATATATATATATATATACTTGTTGAAAAAAGCATAGTTTTTATAATCGTATCAGTTCATAACGTAGCAATAAAAATCGTTTGTGACTACAAATTTCAGAATCACGTACTCAGAAACCGACTTGACCTAACTTATAAAAAAATATATATATTAGGAACATGAATCGATACGCCATCCATTACTCGCCATCGTAAGTGATTATTTTTTTTGTTTTATCAAGGCAAGCCTTCATTTAAAATCAATTATCTATTTTAGGTGTTTCCAATATTTGTCAAAAGCAATAAATTGGGGGTGCGAATATAAGGATGCTCGAAGCCTAATGACGTGTTTTTTCAAGGGTTGAAAATGTGCCTTTTAGCTTCATTAGTTATCTCAAATACAGATTTCAGAACAGCCTCACTGTCTCGACTAGAGAGAGATTGAGATGGGACGAAGTTTTTTTGTCGCCTGGGGTACTCAGTCGTAAAAACTCCCCCCACCTCTGGAATAGGGTAACACTGTTGTTTGGGAATGGTTGAAATTTCAGTGATTTTTATCATATTTTTTTAATCGGTGTCTTGAAAATGAGTACGTATAGCCGACTGAATTACCTGTTGGAGGAAGGTATTTAAACTACTTGAAATTTTAACGGTTGCTGTATTAAATGAAATACAACTTTTTCAACTTAAATTATAAAGTCCGATTCCCAATTGATACCGTTATCTTTTTCTTTTCTGTATCTTTTCGGTTTCATGTTTAATTTTGAGAGATATTAATATTATCTTAAATTATTAAAAATATGTTGGAATGAGTTTAATAAGCTTCAATAAGTTATTAAAAAATTGAATATAAACTATAAGGTACTACGACACCTAAGGGAGGTGTTGAACAGAGCGAAGCATGTTCCCGGTTTTTTTTTAAATTACGATTCTCAATACCACTCAAAAATTACTTTTGGAAATTAATTACTCTGTAATGGGTCGCAGAAGAGAGATATACGGGCGTGTATTTAGGCTGCAATATTTAGGCGTATGTTTTATTAACGTTAATTAATTAATTAAATAATTCCATTATACGCCCCTAACCAGATAAATAGATAAATGTTTTAATAATATTGTTTGACAAAATAAAAAGACCATAAAGTTATAAAAAGGGGGCCGAGCAAGAATAATAGTAAATCCAATCATATCTGGAATGATTGCCATAAATTTCATGAAATAAAAGTGTTTGATATCCAATATTCTACGGTAATAAAAAAATAAACCGTTTTATTTTTTATTTCCGTCCGGGTTCAGGGAAAAAACATGTTGATACCTAGAGCAACAACCGCAACTGAAATAAACATATATGACAGGTTCTTATCAATCTAGTTCTTATTCATCTATTCTAGATCCAATGTTAGAACGACCTGTGGGCGCACATGTCTCCGCCCCCTTACCCCACCACTTTCTCCGTCTAGACAGTCTGCAACTTGCTGAATTGGCAGAGCGCAGCCATGAGCCGTGCGCGGGGTAATGCAATGGATGCGGGAGGGTGGGGTATGCGCAGTACGAACCTAATTTGAAGAATAGCGGGTTGTTCTTAGGCTGAATCGAGTATATACGGCCTCCGTGGTCGAGGGGTAAGGCTCTCGACTACGAATCCGAAGGTCGCGGGTTCAAATCCCGGCGTGCGCAAGTAATTTTTATTTAATTAATTTGTGTTGTTTCACAATTAATTCATTTAAAAATAATACATAGTATATTTGCGCACGTTCCAGAGTGGAAGATACTCTCAGTATCGCCCTGGTGAAAGACCACCAATCAGAATTGAAACGTTGCTTGAAATGGCTTTTAGCCGTGTTTGGTGACCAGATCTGAATAGCCAGATTCCCCACCTTCCTCTTCCCCTTCTCCTTCCCCTCCCCAATACTTTCAGCCTCACAACATTCCCCAATTGGGAATGCCATAGTCTCACTGGCTCCAGACGGTTGGGAGCAGTTGGGACTCTTGTGAGGTATTTATATAAAAAAAAAAAAAATACAATCTTAGCGTTATAAAAGGGTATACTGTGTATCATGTACTGTGACTGTCTCACTAGGAGAACCTGTGTAGAGAGCAAGCAAAGTTGAATTATGGTCGTGTTATTTGTATTCCATTGGCGTTAGTATCTACACTTCGCTTCAGGTACAATTTTTCTTCTACATTATACTGGATTATAACTTATTATTTTCTAGTAGGTACCCAGAAGTTTATAAATTTTCATATAGCTTTGCAATAAAATGTAGACATTATTATCAGTTGGGGTAGCGCCACAAATACTTGCTTGGAACCTTTAGCAAAGATTCAGAAACTAATCATGAAGGTTATTTTTAAAGTTTCATTAACCGCTTAAGGATCATCCCGAGTATACTCGGGCGGCAATTATGTGCAAAAATACGCACACCCGAGTTAACTCGGGCAAGCTTTGCGTGTAGAAAAGATCAATCCCGAATATACTCCAGCGAAAATAAATACGATTTATGTTATGTGGAAGAGAGACAAAAGACAGATGCACCATAATATCAACTTTCAGTCCCATTTTGGTCCCAAAATGGCTTTAAAATTCATTCTCAAAAAGGTATTTTTTTTCCATATTTTTTTTTATGATTACTGAAGGGGTTAAGGACCAGTACTGATTTTATTTTTAATATAGTAATAATAAGAGTTAAATTCTATAGCGCAGTTTTGTGAAGGTTCACCTCAAGTGCGCTTTACACCAGCTAACCTAACCTAATATAATTGGAAATTACAGATATATACTATATATATGTCGAGGATCTAAATAGAGTAAATTATGCTTTACTCGTCACTCTGATTTGGAATACGGAATTTTAGGATGGGGCTGCAGATCGCAGAGTTTTGGAAAATCCGGATTTTCGGAGTTTATTAAACATAAAAACCGGATTTTTGGTATTAGTGAAAATTAATATCCGGATTTTTTTAAAACAAATATTTCAAATTTCGTTGACCGTAAATAATAAAATATGATTAAAAAATGTTTTTTTCGGATACATAAGAACATGTTAAGAGGATGCCCCATTGACATGTTGTGCCCCTTATTGAGCACTCTAAGTATTAGGGTTCATTATCCTGTTCATACCTATACATAAATAATATATTTATTTTCAGACAAAACACAGTCTTCTTCTATTCCTTATTCATATTCTTTCTTACATTTATTTTCTGTTATGTTTTTAAAAATATTTTTCTGATTAAATAATAAGTAGGTACACTTCTTAGTATACTAACTACATGAATAATGTGAATATTTGGTTATTGCGTTAACTACCTTATTATTACAAATTTAATTCTAAATGTCAATTTTTTATACATATTGAGTAATACACGCCTATTAGCCTGTTGGATATACTCGTATATCCAAATAATTCGGATTCCATATTAATAATAATTCATTAATAATCCGGATAATCCGAATTGCAATCTCTAGTTCAACATTAAAACCCGCGTTGACGATCGACATTTATTTTCATAGCTCAATAGAGGCAGTGTGTACATTTTGCGACGGGTATAAAGGGTGGAGTCAGATCGCTAATTAGAAACATTTGAAAAGCCATAACTCGATAACCGTTATTTGTTGAGCCATATTTACCGACAAATTTTAACCTATTGACCTCCTCTAGAATTTTAACATAATGGCAAGAATTTCGCATTTTTGCTGTATTCGATTATTTTTGAACATGTTAAGATTAGTCTTGTCATGGTTGTCACTTGTGAGACGTGAAATATTTTCCAATTACGTTTCCTGACGGTCAGTTTGAAGGTTACCCCGGGGTTAGAAAGAATTACAAGATAAATCGCACCATTAAACATTGACTTTGAAACTGATTGCTTTTTAATTAATCTTATTTTTTGGGAGCTTTTTAATTACGGCTGGGAATTTAATATTCACATACCAATGGATGAATTTTTTTTTTAATTCTGCTAGAGTTGGTACTATTATTAAAAGTAGTTATTAATAGTAAACAAGAGTAATTATTAGTTATTGCTGGAATTCCGCTATCTGCGTCAGAGTGAGGAACCTTCTTGCTGCCAAGGGCCCTTTGGATATTAATATTTGTAAATTCTGTTCCCCACCCAGGGGGGCGATTTCGGTTCTTTTAAAGGATAAGACTTATCTATTCTGATACTTATGACTTATCTATGTAAGTGACAATACATTTTTAAATGAGTTTGTGGTTTAATTATCAGAGTATTATTAAAAATTATAAGTGCATCACACATACTTAACACGTATAGTTTATGATTACTTACTTTACACTTGTAGTTTATGATTACTTACTTTACACTTGTAGTTTATCATAATTTTTAGAACGTAAATCGCTTTATCTGTTATTTCAGGCCTTTGGCATAGGCGCTTTACAAACATCTAAATTATGTTAATTAATTCAACAATAATGTTAAATCAAAAATTACGATAATATTCAGTTTTTATTTTGTTAAAACTATTCAGATATCGATATTTTTAAAGAACGTCATTCTCTGAATGACAGCTGTCATCAGAGAGAACCGGAACCGAAGTTAAGTGAAAAGACCTTAAGGATAACAATGTCTTATTATAATATAAAAGTATACATTTGTTTTGAACCACTTTAATATTCCATAATATTAAATGTAACAATGTCATCATAAAAAAATAACCGGAACCGGACCCCCTGGTATAAATAAACCCTTCTCCTCTATTGTAAGTTCACATTTTTATTTCTTACTGATTTTTTTTTCACTATTTTCGCTCTCTCAAATGTTTTTTTTTTGTTTTACAACCATTATTAACACCTGAGTCGTCCACTATTTCGTTATCTCCTATCAAAGCTTCGCTAGCATCACGGCAATCTTTACCCCCCAGACTAGGAATTTTAATCTGTATAATCCGGATCAAAATCCATGGGAAAAAATCAGGATCTTTAAAATATGAAATCCAAATTATCCAGATTTGAAATTTCAGTACAAAGAAGTGTGCTAATCATTTAGATAGACAAATGTTAAAAGTAGATAGAAAAAAAAATATTGCATCTAAGAAAGAGAAATTATATAACAAAATATTATTTTGTCCGACAATAAATATATAATATTATTATGAAAATGGCACTTTTTAAAAATTTCAATGGGGCACCCTAAATGTTCTAATATTTCATTAAATTATTTGCAATTTGTTAAGAATTTTTACTTTGTCAAAAATCCGGATTTAATCCAGATATCCGTTATTGAGTTTCAAGAAATCTGAAAATCCTGATTTTCATAACGCCTCCGAATTTGCAATCTCTACTCCTGATTGCTGTTTGGAATAAATGAGTAGAACTGCAGTCGTACCAGTGACGTTGGATTTGAAGCTATGCGTTGGGGCGTCGTCTTCTACTAAGTCTTTCATCAGACTTCATTGGATAGTTAATTGGGAAATCTTGTATTGCTTCCCCATCATTGTGTGACCGAGATAAGGCTTTCCTTATTTCTATATAATTATGTCACTATACAACTAAATAATACAAAACCTCAAACACTAACACATACAAAGCGGGTTACGTATTTGAATACACTATTCAAAAACTGTGAACTTTTTTCTACCTCAACACTTAACTTCTCTCTATTTCTTTAAGCGAAGCACTCTTCACTCATATCTCTTGCGAAGCACTGTTCACTCATATCTCTTGCCTAGAAATGCACACCTTTTGATGCCGCAGTTCTCCCTTTCTATGTAGATCCTTCCACGACACTCGACGGTTGAAAGGAAAGCGTGTTTGAATAGGTTGGGCGCCACAAAAAAACTATTCAGGATCAAAACCTTATGGAGAAGGTTCATCCGCTCGCTGGGGGAATGGAAACCCAAAGAAAACGTCTTTTGATGCGAGAGAAAGTTGGACGGGGGATTTCTAATTCATTTATCTTTACTTACCTCCAGTCAGCATTAAAAACTTACTCGGAACACTCAGACGGAGATAATAAGGTAGAATTCTAGAATGATTTATTAAATTTGAGGCATTTCTTCGTAATATAGGAGTATTTCGAATTTTTTTCATTTCAAATTAATAATAAAATTGAGAGAATAGCGTTACCTTAGATAAAAATGGGGTGAGGTCCAACCACTGAACAAGTAATCCCAAGAGGTGTGATCTACACCAATTTAAAAGAAAACTGATGTCGCCAGTTTGCATTTTCTTTTTATTTTTTTATTTCATGATGTTGCACTCCCCATGAGTTACCAATTCAACTCATTATGGGACTGTTGATTATTACTACATAATATTAGGTTTCACAAAGTTTTTAAGGCAATCGTGTACCAATACCATTTCGAGATTTATCCGAAGCGCACACTTGTCTCAATTCCTCGGGCAACTGGTCATAGCTGGGATAGGCAATGTATACCAATAATTTCAGTCCGTATTTGGTCGAATGTATTTTTGATATGTGTAGTTTGTGGTGTTGTCGTGTACTTTGTTGGCGAACGTCGTGATTACAGTTTTGTTTTATATTTGTATGTGTATGGCATTGAAGAATATTTAAAATTGTGTTTGTTTACCTCGTGGCTAGGAATAATCTTAAACGGTAATACTAGTGCGTGCCAGTAAATATATTTTTAACCCTTTTTTGAATGATTTGCACCTCAGATGTGATTTTCTTGGTAGTGAAACCCCAGATATTCGAAATACAGACCAAGTGGGAATCAATCATAGGATAGTCCAATGATTACAGTATAGAGGTGGGAAGCAATCCACGTAATCTGTACATTATGCCGGTCACCAGAGAAATCTTCGATTTTACATGGTCAATATGGTATTTCCATGTGAGCCGTGAGACAATCAGAAAGCCCAGATACTTCGCGACATCTGCTTTTTTCAAGTTTGTTTGATCCTAGAGAGATGTCAAGGTTTTGCCCTCACTAGACATAAGTTACCCTCTAGCCGGAAGGTCTCATTAGACCTTTCGTCTCCTAGGCAGGCCAAATCCCAGACAGGCCAAAGAAAATGATTATTTTTTTTTTTTTTAAAAGAAAGACAAATATTCCCTGGTTACGAATAACCTGGCAGTATTTGAAAATCTCCTACTACCATCACAGTAAGCGGAATATGTTGCTTCTGTCGTAATGGAGGACTTAGCCAGCCGAGGAATTAAACTCACGACGCTTGGGTGAGACCTAAACGCGATGCCAAGAAGCCACTGACCGATCGAAAGAATATATTTTTTTAAACATTTGGCAATTTCATTAAAGTAAGGAAATAAGTAGTTGAGGCACACGGACACGCCCAAAATACGCTTCTATCGGTTCATCTCTTCGGTGTAATAAACATTGTCTATAATATAATATACGAATAAAAATAATAACTCTAAAATATACACCGAAAATATGTAATATCTATCTACTCCTTTTATTATATACCCGGGCGGCGGAGTTTGTTTCTTCGTTTGTTTTGTACACAAATCTACAATTTTATTCCGAGCTTAATGAAATTTGGTACAGCTCCATTTGAGATTTTTAAAATTCGCCCCATCCCCCTTTCTCATCCCCCAAAGCAGAATGTTGATACCTCTTGATGAAATTTTGCCCACTTGACGTTCAAAATAAAAGTAAAAATACTGGTTAGTGGTAGGGGTAATACATTACAACATCAAAACTCTCCTCCAAACCATTCGTAATTCCGGGCAATGCCGGGTACTTTAGCTAGTGATATATAAATATTTATGTGCACATCCTAAAATATCCCAGTTGTAAAGGTCAGACTTCAATCTAACTATGACGTGGATTAATTGATCTGATATAATTATAATCACGTTTCCTAGGTTTGGACAAAATCATCACGTAGGGAGTAATTTAAATTAGCAAATAAAACAATTACCAATTAACCGTTCATATAATAATACGTGTTTCATGCCTCGATTGTAGCTTTGCCGGAATTCGTTCTATTAATATCATTAAAGGTAAACTTAATCAATCCAAACCTTCTTGGAAGGATGATATTTTCGTAATTGTAATTAATTATGTGTAAATTACATTATTTCAATTCTTCTCATATTTGTAAAACTGCATTGCAGACAGGTGGGGTATTTCATTAATATACGTAACTGTACTGAATGAGATTATTTTTGACAACAATTTCACATTCTAACAGTCCAAAAAAATAACTTATAACTTAATTAAATTTATAACTCAAAAAATATTAGTTTACCTGTATTAAGAATGTTCAACGGAGAGAAAGGAAAAGAAAACATTTGATATTTTCCTGCCGTAAATTCATTATTACAGGTGGGTGGCATTGTTGGCATACTGACGCATTTCCCGTTATTTCTAGCGGATTGGAGTGCCTCCGAAATGGGAAATTTTGTGTATGACGGGATTTGACGGATTTTCTGGCGGAATCGATTAAAATGATTTATTTTATAAAATAACAAAGTAATTCCTGGAATTGCTGAAATAATGGGAAGTCTTCAGTTGCTTTATTTTATCGCACTGGTAATTTCTTCTGGAAAATAATTATTTATCCTAATGTATGTACTTGCAAGGACTCCTCTAACTTATCTTCTTGTCTCTTTTTCCGTTGTTATTTGTTTTAGTTTCGTCGTTTCCTTGTGTGTGTTCGTATGTCCCAGTCAAAAATAATTATTGTACCAGTCGTTACCGATTGAAACATGTCACACCTATTCATTACCCCCAGAAGTAATATACATAATAACCTATATATGGTAGGCTGGGTATACCAAGACCAACCGTCTACGCCTACATTGCAATTTAATGACCAGTGATGTCATTAAATTGTAATTAAGGGTAGATGACGCGAAAATTAGATGCGAGTTGAAAAATTAATTTCGGCAGAATGGTGACAAAAATCGGTAGGTTAATAATTCTGAGCATTTCTTTCAAAATAATACGTATTTTCAGTCTTTACCATCCCTTCCCCCCACGGTCGTCGATAGCTGTCGTGCCTTGTTCGTGATTTTGGTGCTCAAAAAACCGCGTAACATCGGAGTTTTGACGGAATCTGACGGAATTTGTTGTAGATTCTAACGGAATTGTAGATTCCAAGATGGCAACACCTTAGGTAGGTACTTTACTTTTTTTCCGCATTCACACGGGTTAACCCCACCCCAAATATTCATTAGCGGCAAACCGTGGAAGTGTGCAAACCTCAGGAATCTGTTAGCTACCAGGGTGCGCAGCGACTGTAGGATTTGCTAAACCTAATTTGGACTGAATAGTATTTTGCAAGAATCAATAGTATTTTGCAAGAATCAATAGATCTTTGTCTGTGATTATCGTATTTTAGTTGTTATTAAAATAAGTTAATTACTGAAGATGTTAGTTACCTTTTCATACAAAAAAGTAATCAGTTTCATGCGTAAATTGAAATTATCGCATTTAAAAAAATAAATGTATAACCCGCAATAATAAATTCATTAACCACAGACACTTTAATGAATCGCCAAATTGTATCTTGTTGCTAGGTCGCTAATCTCTGGTGCAGTTATGTAATGAAAATCCTTTATATCTAAGCAAAAATATACATAATTATGGAAAACACGAACATAGGATTTATGGATGAGGGAATTCTTAACAGAGTTTAATTGTAAGAGGAGAGATTTAGATATGTATAAAGGTCTAATAAGGCTCCCTCGATACAACAATGAATTTAGTGCCATCGGCGACATCTATTGATTTTATTACCAATTTATTTATATTGTTAGTGAAGAACATCCTATGGTTTAATTTTTAGCCTCTTTAATTTATACGTAATTAATTTACAAATTATCTAGTTATATAAATTTATACACTTAAAATTCTATCATTATACGCGGATAATATTGATTGTGCAATGATGGAGGACTTAGCTAGTATAGAGAATTGAACACGTGACGCCCGGATCGAAAACCAACGCTTTGGGACACTGTGCTAATAATCGGTTTGCGGTTGGCTGAATGCCAGTTAAACATATTAAACTCCTTGTCGAGATGTTGAAATTTGTCTGTGCGTAAAAATATTGTAGTTACTTACCCATGCAAAAATAGTTGGTCTGTTCTATTTTTGAGCGCCTGTACAAATAAGTAAGCGAATCCGTACATATTAAAAAAATCTTTTTTACGTTGACGATCAAATCGACCATCACAGCGCCATTGTGAATACATTTATTTTTCTATTTTTAGAAGTCGCCTAGGCACGCGCAGCTTTGTACTTGTTATATTATTACACTTGCAAATCAATTGATACTTGTCAGTGTTCATATAGGTGCGTGCTTCTGACAGTAGGGGGGTTTGTTGAAAAGGTCAGACAACGTTTACGTACAAAACAGTCCCGGTATTGACAATTTTCAAATTAAAAATGTTTTCATCCCCAGAGATGACAGGAAAAAATATCTCAAAGGGGTGGAACTGAAAACCGAACATCTGTCGCTGACACCGAGTTCCTGGCCAAAGCAGAAAAATACCACGTCGCGTAATCGATTTTGACCTTTTTATTTACAAAATTATACATGCCAAAAGTTTTGTCGGTTTTTTGTCACAAACACTATTGCAAAAAGGACAATTTCACATACAAAAGCCCTTCTTGCCGCTTTTGTATCGTTTAAGTTATAATTTAAACCCCTTTCGTAATAATTTCATCACATTTTGAATGTATCAAATATACACCAATTGCGTACTTGCGATTTATCGATTTGTTTATGTTTGTTTGCATAATTTTAAGAGGAGATATGTTAATACGAAGGAGGAAGGGAGCACGCTAACAATTTTTTTTTCATTTAATCTAAATAAAATTTAATAACGTTATTATTAAGTTCTGCAAGTATTTTAGTTTTTATTATTATGACAGCCGTTTCGGCGTTCAAAGCCATCTTCAAACTACTGGAAACAGCTGTCACAATAATAAAAAGCTAAAATACTCGCAGAACTTAATATTAAATTTGGAGAACTTAATAAAAAAAATGGAGTTCTACGAATTAAACACAAGCCAATTAATAATAATTAACAAAAATATCGCTTAAGGCGTAAGCGATCGTTTAAAAAAATATTTAATAAATCACGATATGTTTAGAAAAGCGCAAAAAAATCTCCAGGCTGGTTACTTACGGAGCAATTAGAGAAACGCTTTGAATTTTTCATACCTACGACATCCTAAATAACAAACCCACACGTGTTATTTATATCTTTCAGATCACACTTTGCGATTTTATATTTATCGAGGGTATTTCATATAATTACCCTATCAACTAGATATTAAATGGAGATTATCTTAAAAACATAACATTTTTTTGGGAGGCTTAAAATCAATAATTAATTGAGTGTATTTTATTCTACTTATCTCCCAGTTCACTTCACCCCAATAGCTTTGCTAATATAACAAATTTGCTTCTATAATTTATTCAGGGATGCTCATCTTACTTAGATTTACTTCAGCGGTTATAATTTTTTGTAAAATATTCTCCGCTCATAATGAAATATAATTCTATTACGAAATGTATTTTACGGATTGGTTTACGACAGATATTGTAAAGAGGTAGGGTTAAAAAAATAAATTGAAAGCATAACGCGTCTACGGTTATATCTAACAATGATATTGGAATATATATAATATATATATGGTGATTTGAAACACCAATACCTTGGTCACACAATCAGGGGCAAATCATACAATGTAACCGAACTGATAATCTAAGGTGAGATTTTTAGAAAACGTGGTACTGCAAGACGCCAGACTTCACATGTCATGGCTTTGAAACTTTAGTGACTTTAATGAGTGCAGTTCCATTGAGGTTTTACAGACCTCAGTCTGCAAGGTGAATATTGTTTTGATGATCCGATGGAAGAGGAAAACAGAAGAAGAAATATTTTATTTATTTAAAAGATGATTGAAAGAAATGTACCAATCCAATCGTTGTGGCAAATACCAAGTCTGTAAAGCCTCGGCCATACAGAGAGATACTGACCCTGCTATGTTTCCGCGGCGAGCGAACTGTACTTCTTCTAGCCGCTAGTAGAGTCATACAGATCTACTGGAATATCTGGAACTGCGAGCAGGAAGTAGCGAGTGAACTGTCAAAAAATGTCGTCCAAACCTTATTCTGATTCGTACAATATTAAAAAAAAACCAAAATGTCAGCTGTCGTGTTTGATGATGGCTGGTGGCGAAGACATGCAAAAGTAGCGCCGCCGTAACTAGATCACGATAGCGAAATCGCGTATTTGTCACGATCAGAAATTGTCACGTTCTATTCAAATCGCGCGAACTTTTAAAAGCTGCCAGAGAGACTCGTAGCTATTACCTTGTCACACGAAGCGATTACGACGCTACTGTTCAAATAACAGTATCGAAATCGCTCTGTGTGACCGAGGCTTAAGAAACGCATCTGATAGATACTTTGTCAACTGTTTGAAAACTATCTACCAGATTACAAACTGAAAACACAAATAAACGTAAAACTTAGATGGAGTTACACCAAGTATCGGTTTGTATCGAGCTTTACCTCCGCCAACGTACTATCGTCAACGTCAACTTTTTATTGAGCACCTCGCATTTACATTAAGTACGTGTAACTTTATTATGAAGCGAACTCTCGCGCTCTTACTCTGTGTGACCTTTCATTAAAATGTGGAATTTCTAAATAAAATTACGCTGAAAGCTTTTGCACACAGAAAAATGAAAAGTGGAAATTTATAGCTCGGAACCTTTGTTGTAAACAATAGACATAATGCTCGGAGTTTTAAAGAAATTGGCACCATTAAATCGTTGCTAATGATACTGAAGCTTGGCGGATTGAGCTTTCTGAAGTACGCCAGACGGATGAAGTCGTTTGTCTGGATAAAAACATTTTATGTGTTTATTGCACTCCATCTACTTTAGTGGGCAAAAAAGTAATTACTTCCAGTCGAGCAATCTCCACTCCTCTAAAACTAACTAATATTCACAATATTAGATACAGATATAAATATTATTTCTCCTATGAAAGACCATCATTCAGAATTGAAACGTTACTTGATTTTGCTTTAACTATGTTTCTTTACCAGATCTGAATAGGCAGGCACTTCTCGATATACTCGTACTTATTTCTCTTCTCATTTCCTTCAGCCTCACACCAGCTTCTACAGCCTTAGTTCTAGGAGGGATAAAGCATTACTGTTTGTCGCTTATAAATTTCTGAACGTTTTCTTGTTAATACCTGATACCCTTGCTGAAATAGGATTTTATATCCCGGATCATTTCCAATTTCACGCGAGGCTCCCTCAACAGGTTTCTGATTCTTCCCAGGTACAAAACTAACTTACCAATGCTGATGCCCCTGGGAAGACTTACTAGGTTAATTAACTGCCTCGCAGGAAATATGATTATTTTCCACATGACCTATAACATGTTTAAACACTAAACTAGTGAACTTCCTTACTCTTCACTGGCGTAACTAGTGAAGGATCAGGAGGGGGGGGCATATTTCCCGGGCGCCATACAAGTGGGGGGGGGGGGGAATGTTAAAAAAAAATTATTTTTTTATTTTAGAAAACCTTTTTTTACAAATTTAATTAGCGTACGATGTATAGGAGTTAATTGCGAAGAACTAATTGTGGTGACATAAAAAAAACATTATGTTTATCGTATTGTGTAATAATATTATCATTATTTCGAATTAACAAATTATTCTCCTCCACCTTTATTGAACAAAAAAAAATAGCCTCATGCGCTTTTACGTTTTAAAAAATAAGTTTTCGCGGCTAAATGTTTTTGGGATATTGATTTCTGAATGACAGAAAATGACAGCATTTATTGGTTTTACCGTTGATACAAAATGCATTAGTTAATAAATTTTCAGAATTTACTGATTTGACTGTGGACAAGAAAAACAGAAGTAGCAAAGAAATTTGCCTGCGGCACAATCTAGCGTGTGTTCACGAATGATAAAATTCATACGCCACTTCAATATGCGAAAAAAATGATGACTTTTATTGGATTTTAAGTAACAATGCATATTTTCATTCGTTTGACTCGCCGAAAAAACTCTGAGTACGCCACTGAGTAAATTGAAAACAATTTTTTTTATATGAATACTGCACAAGAGTCCTAACTGCTCCCAACCTTCTGGAGCCAGTGAGACTATGGCATTCCCAATTGGGGAATGTTGTGATGCCGAATGTATTTGGGAGGGGGGGGAGAAGTGGAAGAGGAAGGTGGGGAAATACCTGGCTATTCAGATCTGGTCACCAAACACGGCTAAAAGCCATTTCAAGCAACGTTTCAATTCCGAATGGTGGTCTTTCATCAGGGCGATACTGAGAGTATCTTCCACTCTGAAATTCAGTTGTATTTCATAAAAAAATATATTACTATTTGAAATACATGTTTGCAAATTGTGAAACATATGTCTACCGTGACCAGATACTAAAAACATCTACAATATAACGACAAACTTAACGCTATATTTGTCACCCTTTTCCTCACATACGAGTATATATATGTGAGGGAAAAAATATATATATAGATAAGTATTTATGTATACATTTTTCCTATACTATATGTAATTATATTTTTTGTTATTTATAATAATAAAATTAAAATTAAAAAAATAAAATTAGGCGGGGCGCCATTTGGATAGTCCGTCTCCAGGCACCAAATGATTCCATTAATTTTTAACTATGCGTACCTACATTAAACATTTTTTCTACCATCTTTATCACTCTTGTTATATGTACGAGTATGTTAACTAGATGTTTGGTAATTAAAAAAAATCGCTTTTGCAATGCATAGGTTAAATAACTGTTGTAAAAAAAATAAACAAATATACGTCAAATTAGGATTGCCATAGTCCCCTCTGGCTACAAGCAATTGGGACGCTTGTGCGGTTTTTTATTTTATAAAAGTAGGTAAATATTATTAATTTTTTCTCGTCGATTTCAACGTTAGATAATAATATAAATAAATTACCCTCAGTACGTTTTAATGAGATATTTTTTTTGCTGGAATTTACTGTCTACTGACTTTTAAAACGGCTAGACTCGAAGTCATTGATGAAATGAAAAATAATCTTAAATGCAATGTAGCAACGTTCTGATAATATTTCAGCTAATGAAATTGGAGATTACAGATACCTACTTTATAGATCCTGTAGTTGTGCGTTGCAAAGTTGTAAAGATGCTCCAGTTTCCTCCAATCAAAAGGGATTTCAATTGCAATCTCTGAGCGAGATTACTCTGAGTTAATGGGTACGTTCATAGGGGAAGAACAGCGTTGAATGAAACGCGGTTCATAGTAAAAAGGTTTTTATTAACTTTGCTAACGATTTCAGCTCAATAACTGAAAATTCGTGTAATAGGTATGATAAATATAACAGTGAATTTATGTAGCGCAGTTTTATGACTTTTTTTTATCTCAGGTGCGCTTTACTCTTAATAACCTTATCTTTGATAATAATAATCGTATATGAAGTAGATAAGCTCTTGAACAATGAGCTTTGACGTCATGAAACTTGCACAGTTTATTATGTATCTTCATAATGTAAAAAATAACATTTGAACAGTGTGCTTTGGCAAAAGTTGCACCGCTTCTTCTGGATTATATCTCTAGATAAATACAGATACTTTCAGCTCGTTATCTCACTTCCATCGTGAGCTATGAAGCATAGAAATATCAATTTTACCACTTCAAAAAAATACAAGACGACATACTGTGCACATTGCATGACTTCAGAGTTCACTGTTTGAGTGTTTTAATTGTCGAAAATGAGAGTATGAAATTTTAAACAAAATGAGCTTTGCGCATTTCATGATTCCAGAGCCCATATTTCGTCAGTTTTAGCTTAGTCGCAAATAAAGCCAAGTTGGCATATTATTTACCTATTCATCTCGTTGTTCAAAATAAAATAAGTTGTACAAATTTCGTGACGCCAAAGCTTACCGGTTGTGAGATTTTTCGGCTTGAAACTAATAGATTTTTTACTTTGGGCCTATTAAAATTGCATTTCAGATTGAAACGATAGGAAAATGAAAGAACAATGAAAACCAATAGGAAGATTTCCAATCAATTATTCTAATATTGACTATGAACGAAGACTCGCTCCCACTGTACAGAAATCTTCTAGAAGTTTGATCTATATCGATTTTAAAGAAAACTAATGTCGTCAATTAACAGAAACCTTTCAACTCAGACAGGCCAAAGAAATAAGCACCCTTTCAAGAGAGAAATTCGATATTTGAAAATGTTTCATTGTTTTACTGCGTAAAAGCAGTAAGTCAAAATGTTGCTGTTTTGACTTAATGGTGAGATAATATTATTCAGTAAACATTTAATCTACAAAAACACACTAAGTCATGTCTACACTACTGGCTGACATATTTTCTGCATTACATCAAAGTTAAATAAATGTGTGCAGGGAATAGAACGAAAGGATATCGTGCATTTTTCTAGGAGATATTGATAAAATTATTTTTGTGAAATAGCATTAATTTAAACAGTATTCTATTTCCTACCAAGAAATGTGTATTTGTCTATGTTACATAATTTTTCTACGAAAAGTCTAATAGTCCTCTTACGGCAGTTCTTCCCAACCCTATTGAGAGTTGATGTTGAGCCGAAATTTTGACTCAACATTGTTCAAATGCACAAATACGCTCTTCCCAACGAAACTGTCGATCAAATTTACGATCAATTTTGGATAATGATTTTTGTGGATTAAGTTCCCCCCCAACAGAGGACTAGTTATAAAAAGGGTCAACAAGGTGAACAAATGTCAATGAAATGTCAAACGTCATTATTGGTTCGCGATCTATTTATCTCGATTCAAATATTGAATGACACAGATTTATTTTCGTTTTCGATAGTCAAAACATGTTTTTTGTATGTTCTAAATAAAACTGAAGAGAACCTAACTTATTTTACTTATTATAAGCTATGTTGTGTCTTGTTTTTCACGAAAGAGAAACATCAAAGTGAAATGTACGTCTATGAAAGTGGGCGGGCACTATTTCATAGTCTACGAAAGTGGGTGGGCACCTCTATAGACAATTTAGTATAAAAAATGCTTGGAAACAGACAAAAAGGGCGAATGCTCTACAAAACACTTGGCTGATAGGTGCTTCAGATTGTTCAAAAAGTTGAGAAAAACGGCCGCTAGCCGCAAAAAAGAAAAAATGCAATTATTTTACAGTGACATATGACAAAATCTACTATCAATAAAACAATCTGTATTTTCAATACATAACTTTATGATAATTGTATACATAAAAAAAAAAAAAAACAAAAAGTTTACTCAAATTTTCAACATCATTTATCTCAAAACTGGAACTTTTGACTTAACGCTTTTCCGCATTATACCGGCGGTTTGATCATTTTCACTAGAAGTAAGACAAAATTAACCTTACTTCGGGCATACCAAACACGATAATAAAACACAGATTAAACATAACCCATGCTTAACGCTTTATTGTGACAATCTTATTATATATTGAAACAGAATCCTATTATATATTTATAAAATCCTATTAAGATTCGATTGCGATCGTAACTGCAACTCGGGACCTATACTAACTCTAACGAATTTACCAACTGTGCTTCCGAAACCTGCTAAAATATCATCATTTTTATAAATCTCATATCACCGCTTTGTTCTGCTGGTATAAAAACATTTTTATTACTATTATTATTTTGTTTTTTCTCTAGTTTTCTATATTGGCAGCCATCTTTGTTTTTCTCAGTAAGAGCTCTTTCCGAACCTTAGAGTAATAATATACTATCCGAACACAATTTCAAACATATAAAAATACAGTACTTGAAGTAATTTCCGTAGTAAAGTTGGCAGATGTGTTACTCAAAGATCCACTAGAGGTCCCGCGTTTGAGTCTCAGTCGCACCCTATTTTTTTTTTCATTTCTTCTGTCACATTTATTGAAGATTATTGATATTGTTACAATAACACTTCTATCCGTTCATCTCTTCAGTGCACACTCCATTCGCTTCGTGAATTATGAAATGTTCGGTTTAATAATTCGATAAAGTTTTATATAGTTCGCTCCCATTACGAATAATAAATTTCCTGAGATATTCTCCATTGAATTTTTATATTTTTCTCTTTGATCTGTTCCTTTGAATTGTAAAGATTACATAGGAGGGGTGGGAAATCCAAAGGATGAGAAGGGAGCCAATTTATTAAAAAGGGGCTGACTTTGGAATTTTTATTTTATTTTATTGATTTTGATAAGAACCGAACGACGGTATTAATAATGTCTTATAAAGAAGATGTTGGATTTCAATTGATTAAATTTTCAATACATACCTTATAAGTTTAATTTCGTATTTTTCTCTTAATACTCCACGTTAATTTATTTATTTTATTATAGAAACAAAACAGTACATTTGTCACGGTGAAAAACAATTTCCAGAAATTAAAATTACGTAGTAGGTACTTATGATATGTTTCCTTCTATTTTATGAATTATACGTGTATTTTTCGGGTGACATGTGCAGTGTATAAGTGTGTGTGTGTGGGTGTGAATGTGTTTGTATGTGTGAGAAGTGGTGATTCAAGGGGGGGTTCGAGTCCCAGATGCGACTGATATCTTTTTATTTTCTGTCATTTTTTTTCCGTTTTCCTGTTTCTTTTGGGTTATGTTAATATTATTTTCTACAATGATTAAATATTAAAATGAGGTTTTTAAATCTCAATAAAAATAATGAATAAATAAAAATTGAATATATTCTTTAGACTTTTATAAAAAGTCAATAGATATCTCATATAAGTAAAAAAAATCGGATATTAATCCGAGACACTGTCTAGTTTGCAATTGTCTTCGTTAAGAACTTTGTAATCATTATAAAGATAGCTGCCAATAATATGGGATTAAAAATGAAAAATAATATTGACAAATCTTGAATTTGAGATACGATATCGATGAAGATGACATAAATTGAACTGGTCTCATTAGCTGTTGGTTAAGCGGTTGCCCCGGATAGGCAGAGGTCCTGGGTTCGAGTCCCAGATGCGACTGACATCTTTTTATTTT
>JAHDVE020007454.1:0-23230 GCA_022606495.2 Halesus radiatus | reverse complement strand
TATTTGTCTAGGTTCTGTGATTAAAAATAAAATTAAATGCATTGTAAGAATCTAAAAACCAAACATTAATCATTTTACTTAAATGGTGGCTCGCTAGTGTAGATTGCAAGGTACAAAAAAAAATAGTTCCTTCTTTGCCTACCTGTAAAGCTAAAAATTTCGAAGTCAATATTCAAGTTCTGTGAAAGTTCTATTCAAGTTTTTTTATTATTACATTATGAAATTGTTGTTACATAGTGATTGAATAATAACAGAACTTGTATATTAGCTCTGAAATGTTGATGATTTTTAAAGTTACTCGAAAATAATACAAACAATTGCGAAAGATACCTCTATTTTACACAGTTCAAATTTTAAATAATTTTTTTCCCTATTGACAGTTGATTCAAATAGAAATTTTCATCAATTTTACCTCACCTTACTTATGCAATAAATTCGTTATGGCTTAATAATTTTAAGGAATAGGCCTTGAGGGAATTTTTTTTTTTCAGAACCTCCTGTGTAGAGTAAATCTAAAAAATAAACTAATTTATAGTTTCATGAAAGCTTTTTAAAAAGCTCGCCTTTGGGGTGAATTTTTTCAGAAACCGTACTGTTAATTCAAATTTACTTAAGATTCTTAAAAGTTCACATCGATCTTCGTAAAAATATATTAGAAATGTATTTGAAATTGTTTTTTTGTACCTAAATAATCCCAGATGTAACAGAGTTGTATATTTGAGATATCGACGTAAAATGTTCAACGTAAGTACGGTTGGTTAAGTTCGGAGCATACGGCGGTGCCTTGCAGCGATTATTTCGAAAATTAAGGTTTCGAAATCCGGTCCCGCATTCCAAGCTACTCGGCATAATGTCCGCTAGGATCTGGGAATGATGGCGCGGCATGTTTTGGTATCGGTTCGGCTTTCATACAATTGAACACCGGTTCCGGGTATTGACGATCGTTTCGGTATATTATTCATATATTATATACTCGTACCTAACACGAATTTATTTATGCGGGTTAGAGCTCGACCTAATGCTATGTTTTTTACGATTTGACACGAAAATAATGCATAACATTGCATCTATTTTTGTAACTAAAATAATTATTCAATTTATTAGAATAACTCATTGAAGCTTATAAACCCCATTGAAATATATTTAGTCATTGGAGGTTATAATAACTATAAACTCGGATTACCTATTGAAACTATAAATTATTACCTAATGAAATAACTAAAATTATTAAAACTTAAACAGATAGAAGACCTGTTTCTGACCTAACTTTTATTTTCAAAATTGTTAATGGTATTATAGACAGCCCTGATATATACATTTTTTATTATTAAAGTGTATACAATGCATTATGCATTGTATTCCCAAGAGTTCAGAAACTCGTATAGACAGCTTAATTAAATTTAATTTCCAACTACTCATTGTAAAATTTTATTCAATTGAAACAATAATTTTAGGACTGAGCCAATCAAAGTTCTCTTGTACCTAGACTTCACTCAGAAGGTAATTCTTTTTCAGATATTGTAGATATGTTTAACTGCTCGAAATACTAATACAATATTTCACACATCCTCAATAATTATTAAGATATGTGTCTAGAGTGTAAGTACTAGAGAATGTGAGGTAAGTTTTGAATATTCGCCTCTGTAGCTAATTATTTGGAATGATACTTACACTATGTTATTCCTGTATTTGTTCTTTAGACAGATGAAATATATAGTTGTTGTATTTAATGAAGGCTATCTATTTTATCTATGTACCTAATTAATGTGTTAACAACATATATAAAAGCCCATGTAGGGCTTTATAATATAGTAAATAAATAAATAAAAAAAATATTAATACGTCTCAAATGAAATAGAAAACAGAAAAATAAACTTTTTTTTAAAAATCATGTTTGTATTTTTCTGTTTCGTATTTCACTTGAAGTATGTTAAAACGTTATATTTTATAATTTAATATTACTTTATTTAGTCATTTCAATAAATTGAATATTATTTCTAGACTTATAGAAAAGTCAATGGATGTTCCATATAAATAAAAATAGGATATCTGAGACACTATCCAGATTGCAAATAAGTTCGGGGTGGAACCTCGCAATCATACAAAGAGATAGCAGTCAAAAATGTGGGAATTGATAGAAGATGATATTAGTAAGTTCAGTGAGTTCTAGTCACCCGAAATACAGAGGCCCTGGGTTCGATTCCTAAATTTCACCGTTGCCTTTTTATTTTCTGTGACTTTTTATATTTCGTTTTTCATTTGGGTTACGTTACTTTCCAAAGAAAATGACATAATATGAAACGTTTTATATGGTAACGATCTTTGGAAAATTTGTAAAGCGCAATATCTACCTGTACCTCCTGGTAAATGGTACAGGTAGATATTGATTTGGGCATGTCTATGTAATGTTGACTTCAGTGAACGTAACTAACCATATGGAATAACAACTTGGGGACATTCTTGAAAAATTAATTTAAATTACGCACAATCAGTTCAAAATTCTAGAGTTAAATTAATAGTTAAAAACATATATCTATTACTTTCTCACAGAGACGAAACATTTTATTGTTATATCAGAATTTAACTCTCTTACCGGTGCAGGCCTTATTATGGTATAGAATATTGATTCAGCATATATTGGACTCTGAATATAAGTGGAACATGACCACAATATTACGTTCACAAAGGATAAAGGCATGCTCGTGCCAAAATATAACAACAAATACAGACACCAAACCCTGTAATATAACGTGTCTAAAATATTAAACATGTTACCAAGCAATATTAAAAAAAGTAAATTGCCAACAGGAGTCAGATACATACAGAAAAAAAGTCTCCTAAGTAGAAATACCTTACATTAGGCACTTATATCAATCTGTGCTTTCTATTCTTTGATGAAGTCTTTAAATAGTGGAAAATGTTTAGGAATGGTTAAAAATTGGCTTGATGCACACAAATTAATTCTAAATATTGAAAAAACTAAATTTCTAACATTTAGAATATCAAATAAGCTATTACCGCCACAATACAACCTCAAACTGCACAGCTGTAATTCATTGTTCAACTCATGTACTTGCCCTTCGATAAATAGAGTTGAGAATATAAATTATATTGGTATACACATAGACGTTCTTCTAAATTGGAATAATTTTCATATTACAAACTTAACGAGAAAACTAAGAAAACTTGTCAATTTCTTTTAAAATGTTGGATATATACTGAATAGAAAACAACTGAGGCAAGTTTACTTTGCTCTTGTACAATCATCTCTCGAATATATGGTATTACCAGTTGGGGTAGTGCCATAAATACTTGTCTGGAGCCTTTTGCAAAGATCCAGAAAATAATCGTGAACGTAATTCTAAAATTTTCATTAAGGACGAGTTTTGATTTTATTTTTAAGAAACTAAATGTTTCAAACTTGAGAAAAACATATTAAAAAAATATCCCGCTACATCAATTTAAAAATATTTATATGCTTGAAGAAAGAACAAGCACTAGAGCTCTAAGACAATTACATGTGAAATCTTTTAATATTAAACTTTGTAAAACCTCTTTTGGAAAAAGGAGTTTTGAATACAATGTTATTAAGCTATTCATTCCCTACCTAGTGACATCAGAAATACGGAAATCAAAAGTTCCCTTAAAAGTAAGATCATCGATCACCTCCAATGAACTTTTCAACTTCTAAATTCTTTTATACCTTTAAATTGAAATACTTCGGAAAAAAAAATTGTAATCTATTAAAATATTGTGATCTAAATATCCTAGCTGAACAATAACCCTTTAAAATTTCCATCCCAACACAGACATTTCGCACCCAGTGAGATGGGCTATAGGTCAGTCGATAACAAATGTTCATGTTTATGTAATAAATAAATAAAATAAAATAAATATAAATTCTGTGCAGCAAGTATAGTATAATAAGTTTTTTTAGATGTGTTTATAATAATTTATGTTTATGTAATTAATCTAATAAATCTGTAAAAAATCATTGTATAAAATAATATTAACATAACCCAAATTAAATATGAAAACGAAAAAAAATGACACAAAATAAAAAGATATCAGTCGCATCGGGGACTCGAACCCAGGTCCTCTGCCTATCCGGGGCAACCGCTTAACCAACTTAGCTAATGAGACCAGAAAATAAATCTGTAATCATTCAATTATTATTGAAAATCCTATTGACCAACTACTTACTTGTAGTTTAATGGGACAAAGTTTTAGAAGAAATAATCGTCACCTGAATGCTGAACTATCCTAACTGCACTTAAGCTAATTTTACAGGGGAGGCAATTAAAGTTTTAAAAGTGGGTTGTCGCATATGATAATATTTCTGCCCATGTCTACAAAATCGATGGATATATGATCATTCTAGTTAAGATCGTACTCCACAATAAAATCAGTTGCGCAAATAACACAATTATTAACAAATAAAAACGAAATTAACTTGAACGCGGCTTAGGGTAGTTTTGCATTCAACTGACGAATAAAAATATAAAAATAAAAACAAACTACTACAACGTTTCCGCAAATTCAGCCAAATAGGATGGATCGCCAAACATCTCTGTCCTGGCACACGCTATTTACTTCATTCACACTCATACATTGTCCCATACATTATACTGCCTCTTGATATGGCTCAATTAAAGCAATTGATTCACTTGATCTCTTCATATTTTCCTCGGGTGTCCCTGACTACTTCTATCATCCCTTGTCGCATCATACATTTTCTTGACACCCCTTCATTTGTTCATTCATTCTACATGCAATCATCCAAGCGTCACTTTCATAATCTTGTTCATTACACTTACTTACTTCATGCCTTACATTCTTTTCTGATTTTTCACACTGCCTGTTCATATATAATGACAAATATAAACGAATCATCCGATTTCCGACGGAGAATTTGATATCCCTAATAAATGGGTAGGAAAATAATTCCAGGCTAAAATAATGAAAAAACCTACTCAAACGACGTAGAATAAATTTGCAGTAGGGATGTCGATCCGAGATATTAACACAAGTCCCGACAATTCCACTTTTATATTCGCCCTTCCGCTATATTACCAGAACCGGCCGAACCTTCTTTATCACAAAAGTACTTTAACCTCTAGTGTGCCGGCGATTCGTATCAGTACTCGCATTTAATGTTATATTTTCCTTAGTTTTTACACTATAAACTCTGTTGGTAGCATATTTAAATGAACAATATTCGCTTGTCGATAAAATAACCAATCAGGGGGTTTGCCGTGCTCGAAATTTGACACAACTAAGGAAATAAATATTTGAAATTAGTGCGAGCCGTAGCTTGTGAAGGAAAAAAAGGATTATCCAAGTCACATTCTTCTCTACCTTTCATCAACGTAGTTTTAGATACTTTGCCATGAAAATATACAACATGTTACTGGAAAACATTAAATGGAATCAAACACAGAAAGCGTTATAAAAAATGTTAAAATTTGAATGTGTTCTAATGATCAAGTTCTTGCCGTTGCCCTCACCCAAATGCCCTGTAATTTACATTTACTATTATATTATTTGAATTAACCCAAATGCCCTGTAATTTACATTTACTATTATATTATTTGAATTAACCCAAATGCCCTGTAATTTACATTTACTATTATATTATTTGAAATTGCCATGTCGTGTTGTATTTATAAGTGGAGGTAAAATAAAAGAATATATTGCTAAATAGGTACTTATAAGATATTTTTTAAGTAAACTATAGAAAAACGTACGTAATAATTCACTAAAAATTCTGCATCAATACAGGTTCGCCTAGTGGGGCAGGTCTCCTACAACTGTAAATATAATATTCTTAAATTTTTAATTATTAGTTACCTCATTTTAATATGTATTTCAATTGGTTAAGCGGTTGCCCCGGATAGGCAGAGGACCTGGGTTCGAGTCCCAGATGCGACTGAAATCTTTTTATTTTCTGTCATTTTTTCCGTTTTCATATTTCATTTGGGTTACGTTAATATTGTTTTCTACAATGATTATATAATATTGTTATGCTGTTTATTTATAACTGCTCTTATATTTTACAAAAAAATCTATTAGGTGCTGCTCTTATCTAAAAAGTATCATAAATTATAATAACAACTATTTCATATAAAAAAAAGTTAACCCTAATATCCCGAAGTAATATGTACAAAAAAAATTTATATATATAGAAACACTACAAAGGAAACCCTGAGCGAAATAATTTCCCTCGTCTTTTAGAATATAGGAAGGAGTGAACTTAGGTCTTGAAGAGATCCATTTTGTACGAGGTAGGTAACACAGAGGCCGACAGGTCATTCTACAGTCGACCTGTTGAACACGAGAACGAGCCTAGAAGCGACCCATACTCACGTTACAGATGTCAACCGTGCACAAATGTTACGTGTACATTACTGTACGCATTTACAGGAAAACTTCAAACGTTTTTATTTTCATTTAGAAAGTCACTGATTCCGCGTTACGAAAATGTATTTATGCATTTTTTTGATTAAAGAAAGTCAAATCTATTCCCGGGTTACAAATAACCTGACAATGGTGAAATTGTAAAATAAAAAAAAATAATAAAAAATGTGAAACACAAGTGAGTTACTACAACAGAACTACAGTCAGGCAGTGCACGGCGCGAAGAACGCATTTCATGCCCGGCACATGTAAGGTTAAGTAGAATGATAAATCCAGAAATATCCTTCGTATCTTCGCATAAATTGTACACGGGATATTCCGTGACGTCGACCAGGCGTAAAATTCAGCCGTAATGTCTCCTTCCTATTTAATAAAGGACGAGCCGTTGCTAAATTGGTTATAAACAAATTGCCGCCAGGTTGCTCCCTTATTAAGATTTCGGATACCTGAAATGATGGATTATTTTTATTACTTGTCACGGGAAATAATGAAAGATGCCAAGCAGAATGGAATTTAGATTTTTTTTGGATTTTTTTTTTAAGGAAAATCTATTAAACTACAGGAGGCCAGTAGAAAAAAATAGATTATTACGGGTCACCAGAACACATTTAAAACTTTTACAAATAAATATATTTATGCATAAGCCATACAAAGTACAGTTAATGTAAGTCTATCCGTGGTTGAGTGGTTATGAATCTGGGGGGCGCAGGTTCGAATCCCGGCGTGGGCAAGCAATTTTGATTTATTAATTGTTTTTGTGTTTAATTCGTAAAACTCTATTATTATTATTATTTGTTAAATTTAAATTAAATCAAAATTAATGATGTTATTATTATAATAATATTATTAAATTACATTTACATTAAATTTAAAAATACATATTTTTTAATTTGTTTGTGCTATTTCACAATTTATTAATTAAAAATAACATTCGGTAAATTTGCCGTCAGGACTAATTGATGAGGCCGTATTACTAGTAAGGTGATGGTCAAGAGTTAATAATAAATCTGGAGAGAGTGTAAATGTGGAAGTTTTATAAATATTGTTGCTATTATTCATAATCAATTTTAGAATAATTTATCGAAAATTAAAAAACCTCAATGTAATATATTTATAATCATTGGAGATAATATTAACAACTTTCAAAATTAAAAATGAAATCGAAAGACGCGGAAACGAAAATAATAACGTTAGCAGTTGGGCTCAGAACCCGAGCCCTTATGGTCTATCCGGGACCGGTACCAGTTGCAGCTGTTTTCTTTTCTGTCTTTTGGTTTCGTGTTTCATTTTGAAAGTTAATATTATTTTCAATAATAATAACATGTTAGTTATACGTTTGGTGGCCATCGGGATTTGTGGAATTTTTTAGACGGAATGGGCATTCTGTCGATTGTAACCTTAGAGTAACAATATTATTACTCTAAGATTGTAACACTTTTATTAACACAATATTCAAAGGGATGACTAGCATCTAACTAAACTGCTGTCTGCGACAAAAAGAAGAGTGAGTGAGACTATTTTATTACTTTTTTATAATATACTATTGCTCTTACTCACCTATTGCTGATGTCAAAATGAGACTTTCTACCCTCACAGTTACCGAGAACATGTTTAGTGTCAATTTGAAAATTATCTTGTTATGATAGACACAACAGTCCCAACTGTCCGGAGTCAGTGGGAATAAGATTTTCCGAATTGTGGTATATTTTTAAGGCTGAAGGGATTGGGGAAGGAATGTTTTGGAAGTACCTCGCTTTTACGATCGGACCACCAATCACAACTAAAGTCAATTCAACCAAGGTTTTGCTGTATTTTCTTTATTCATTACAAATTACTTGTGGTTTTTTTCACTCACCAGACTGGCCACTTGCCCGTGTTGTGGCGGTCTGATTATTGTATAATGCGATAAAAAGAACATGAAAATAAAGCATTCATAATTTTTAAAGAAAAGGCGAACCAATAATAGCAGAGATTATAGAGAAATAAAGATTACTCTTTACAAAAAACAAATCATAGACATTCAACCTTCGAATAAAAAATAAAAGTATACGTATTAATGGTATATTTTAATTTTGTGCCTACGCCTTGTATATTTTTCTCTATTAAATTAATCAACATTCAAAACAACAATTAAATTAGTTCTCCTGTCACAAAAGTTAGCGAAAAATGCACATCCGGTTTATTGATAAAAATATTATGTCCAGTTTATTCAGGTTAAGAGTTTAAGCATTTCAATATGTAAATATATTTTTTTTATTAAAAGAAAGACAAATTTTTCCTTGTTACAAATAACCTGACAATATTTTAAAATCTCCTACAACCATCACAGTAAACAAAAGATGTTGCTTGTGTCGTTATGTAGGACCTATCCTACCGAGTAATTGAACTCACGACGCTTGGGTGAGACCCAAACGCGATGCCAACACAGCCACTTTAAATTAGAATGTCGTTGTCTAAGTACTGAATTAGAATAAGATTTTCACAATGATCAACCACCCTGTGAATTGACATGACGAATTAAATGAAAAGACACTTTGAATCCACTTGTATTTTTGTATAAATACGTGGACTAGTTTTGATACGACTGAATAATCTTCAGGACTTAAAAAATACTCGACGTATTCATACAAAAATAAAAGTGGATTCAAACAAAGTGTAATTTAATTTAATAAATTACAATATGTCATTGTCACAACAACATTCTCAATAAATAATACTAGATCACTTCTAAGGTACATGAAACTAGCGGTGGAATCAAACTATTTTTAGTATAAGCATAATAAATATTTGTATCATCATAAATGTTTTTTTAAATTCGAGGCTTTTTCCAATTGGTGATCTTTCACCAGGGCGAAACTAAGAAAATCTATCACTCATATGTGTATAGAATACTCCTTTTTGTAAATGTATTTAACATAAGTTACTGGACTATATAATTAATATGATATCAGGGCACATAAATACTACTAAGGTCAACAATGGAGCGAGCGCTAACAGTGACGTTCACAAATTTTATCACTGAAATTCACCTTATTATGGGATGTTGAAATATTTTTTTTTAATGTTCAATCGTTTTTTTTTACGTGCCTAAGTATAGGGGTGGTATTTGCCAGACATTAATAAGGCCAAGGGGTCGAAATCAATAGGCTTCAGCGATAATTAAGAAATAACGAATAGCTTCTGGAATCGTAAAAGAGGCTCGAGATTTTTAGGGGCGGCACGTTTGAGTGGTAAACATGTCCGTCACCGCCCCCCGTTCGTTCCTTTTAATGGCATCCATACTTTGTTTCCTCGCCCGGCGAGGTGAGGCGGATTTTATGCCTTCTTTTTAAGACTTCATCTAAGGCCATGTGAAAGTAGTTATTACGGAACGAGCTTATTTAAATGAGGCCGTGAAACAGTATACGAATAAAAGGGGAATAATAAAAATTGTCGCAGAACTAAGGCCCCCTCCCCGGGCGCGTCCCGCGGGCACCGTGCTATTATGCCCGGGTAATCTCAACTTTCCGAAGAGATTCTTTTACCTCGCCTTATTTCTTTTATTACCTTGAGGTACGAGGTAACAGCGTGAGAGATTTTAAACTTACAACATTCAAATGACATACATTCCTTATGCCTTTTCTTTTTTAACTAAACAAATTATAATAACACTAAACGACGTGAAATGCACGAATACTGCGTAAGAAGTTCCTAGAAAATAAGAACACTTGTTTTGAATGAAGCACATTTACATGTTTTTATTCCGACTTGGTTTGCATTTGTTGACGTTTAAATTTTTTAAAATATCAGAATTAAATCAAAACAACATGAAACATAAGAATTTTACAAAAATAGTTTGTTTTTTTTTTTACATGAATACCGCACAAGAGTCTCAACTACTCCCAACCGTCTGGAGCCAGTGAGACTATGGCATCCCCAATTGAGGAATGTTGTGAGGCTGAAGGTATTGAGGAGGGGAAGGATAAGAGGAAGAGGAAGGTTGATAAAAGATTAAGAATTATTTTGTTAATCGATTGCATCTAAAATCATTTTAGTAAAGCAATTATATTTAATCTGTTATATCAATTATATTAAATATTGGCGCACGTTCCAGATAGGAAAATATTCTCAGTATCGCCCTGATGAAAGACCACAATTTAGAAATGAAACGTTGCTTGAAATGGCTTTTAGCCGAGTTTGGTGACTAGATCTGAATAGCCACCTTCCTCTCCCCCCCCCTCTCCTTCCCCTCCCTAATACTTTTAGCCTCACAACATTCCCCAATTGGAGATGCCATAGTCTCACTGGCTTCAGACTGTTGGGAGCAGTCGGAAGTATTGTGCGGTTGTCATATAAAAAAAAACAGAAAGTTTAAGTAGTAGTTTACTAGATCTTACGTTTAAATCAAATAACTGATGGTGGGAACCGGTGGAGAAAAACGTGGCTTTTAATTAATCATATTTTGAATTTGGTAATGCAATAGCCTCACAACATACCTCAATTGGGGATGCCATAGTCTCACTGGCTCCAGACGGTTGGGAGCAGATGGTACTCTTGTGTGGTATTGAGATCAATAAATATATGTAAAAATGCATAGAAATGTAACTGCTTAACAATCGGATAAATTCGATATTTTAGAAATTAGATAAATGTTAACAGTCAATGAAATATAATTAATAACGAGTTTTTTTTATTTTTAAATAGCCATCTCTCAATTTTATTTTCACATCAACATTTAGGTAAATTATTTTTAATTTGATGCCTAGGTTGTTCCTTGATTTTGTTTAAAATTCTATTTTGAATTTTATAAAAAAAAAAAATTATTTCCGACGATTATTATTACATTAATGCTCAATTATTTACCTATTGTAAATTTTTGTCTATGTTCATAATTTATCTTTGATTATGTGATTATTTGTCATTATTTTATTAATCCTGATGTGGGAACCAGTGGTTATTTATTTATTTAGGTTAGATATTTATTCATTAAATAGTGGTTTATACGTAATAATTCTTAATCATTTATGTAATTACGTAGAAACATAGATAGTTCTTGTTAAAATAGTTTGGACTAATTACCACAACACATTTAAAAAAAATAACTGGATTATCACTAATCGACTTTAAAGATTCTAATAATATATAAACAAATTTGGGAGAAAAATTATATACATAAATATTTTGAACCGAAGCAAATTCAACTGAAATCATTATCTGTACGATATAAACACCTTTATTAGTGCATTATAATGTGACAGTTAAAAAGTAACAGGAACTTTGCGATCCCAATCAGTTCTGTTGATTGAATATTGTTAAAATTAGCAATGAAATCCGGGTTAGGTTGAGTGTAAAATGTGACATTAATTAATAAAATTAACATTCAAGTTGGTATTAAAAACGGTTTATTTTTCCTGCAGAGCAAAAATTGAGAAATGTGATTTTAATTTGTATTTGTCAAATGCCAGCTTTAATTAAAGCCGAGTTTTAAACAGAGCTCGCATCGCTCTCCTGTCGTAGGAGTGTTTTTATTTCTCTTCTTAAAGGTCGGCAGTTACGAAAATAATGTCCACGAAAACGGACACTTATTAAAAATTGAGTAAAACATTTTTAAGTAAGGTTTCATAATTCACATAATGAATAAAAAAGCGCGAGTATCTACGTTTACCTACACTTAACACACTTCACAAAATGAGATTTCAAATGCACAACTTTTAAAGCCCTGCAGTAGCAATGAGCAGCCCGCTTACCGGGTACAAAAGATTATCTCCTAATTATTCGCCTCTAACCATAGTTGACTCAGGAAGAGGGATAGATATTTTATAATAATGTTTATTTTTTTTACAATATTTTGTTATATGCAAGTCTCACAAAACAGATTATATATTCAATCTCCATAAATAAAAACGAATGCTTGTCTGTTTGTTTTCGGTTTTCCAGAAAATTACTCAATCGGTTTCGTTGAAAATAGAACAGTTTTTTTTTATTAGTGGCGGGAAGGTTCAGAGAGTAGTTTGAGTGAAATCAAATATGTAAAACTGTTGCTATAACATTTTAAAATTAGTATGAAAAACATTAAACCCGCCGTGTTGCATTGAGGTTAGCCCATAGATGAATCACTCTAGCTTAGCCACAGATTTAATATTCAAAAGCAGAAGGTTTGTTTCGGTAGAATATTTTCAAAATTGAAAACACAAGTACCTACTTAAGAACTTTTTTATTTAGGTATATTTTGAAAAAATAATAGTTGGAATGAAATTTTTTTTTAAATCAATGTTTCTTTATTTATTTGTTTGGAGATAGCAATAGTCGTCACAAGGCATTACCTTCGCTGTAAAATCAATTATGGCACCCAAACGACAAGCAAGAAATCTCTCAGGCTTACTTAATTATTTGATGACAATGTAGATATTATCAGTAGGTTAATTTTTTAAATACTTAACATTTACTTGATATTTTCATTAATAGTTTTTCTCTAAATAATAATTTATTTTCCCTAAATAATAATCATGGTGTTTGAAAGAGACGGTACGAAAATAATGTGCAATATAGTTATAAATTATGAAAACTTGGAACAGGTCTACGAGTTTGTGTATTTGGGAAGTACGTTTGTAACGTATGCTTACGAGAGATGGAAAGATTAATAGGGATATTGAAAGAAGGATCTTGCAGGAAACTCCATTAATGGAGGAATGCTGTAGAAATGTGATCTCTGAGGCTAATGTATGGTACAACCATATATGATGGTGTGCAAAATGTTGAGATTCGTAAAGAATGCAATGCTGATGTAAGCGTAATGATTAAGAAATGGACGCTTCCATGGAAAGAAGTGCGAGGAAAATATATGACGCGAATGTGAATGGAAGAAGAAGCCTGGGACGTCCGAAGAAGACGTGGCACGATCAAGTAAATCATGTACTTGAGTAGGGCCATGTCAGAAGTCGGATTAACAGAAAATAATGTATGAGACGTTGTACGAATGTGAATGAAGCAAGAAGTGTATGCCAAGATCAAGTTGTTTGGCGGTCCGTCCGCTTTGCTTACCCCTGAGGAGAAATGGCGTTATGGTTAGTTAGTTAGATTATAGTTTAATAATTCTTACATAACGAATTCACTATAATAAAGATGTATTCTAGTCTCTCGTTCATACGCGAGGATTATTATTGGTTCCGGTTCCGGGTTCTGCCACCTGGCCACACTTCCTCCCGTTATCGGGCTTCTTGGCTCGCCAAGGCTTGGCTTGGTTACGCATTACGCATCTACGATGCATTACACATCTACGATGGATGAACGTGTATCTCGACGCCGTTGACCATGTAAGCTGTATCTGTGCTGATATTATTTGCCTCCCGTAAACGCCCGATTTAGTTCCCGAGGGAGAGAGATTCAATATACAATAGTTAGGATGTGTTTTTAGGTTAAATCAATCATATGTTCTGATGTAAATATAATGTGTTCCCTCTCTCAATAAACCTTGTACTGAGAACTGGACTCTTTCATTTGAATGGTATGAGAGCCCCTTGTTTCCCTTGGCCAGATATGAGGCGGAAAGCCGATCCACGATTCAGAGAGACGGTCACTACTCTACACTTCTGAGCTATCCGAGGAGAACTGAGAGTCGGCTGTCCCAACGGCTGGCCTCCAGGTGACCGTAAATTCCTTTTTCTCATGTGATCTCCCCCGTCTGGGCCCCACCTGGCCCTCACACTGGCGCCCCACGTCACATAATTTATTATTATATTGCGGTGAAATTAATGAATCATGACTCTTCAGGGTTTAGATGACGAGTACTTCCCAGACTGATCGAGTAATTTATAACAACCATTTTATGGTAATGGGGTATCACATTTCAATCCGCTTTTTATCGAAGAACGAATCACATTTAGGAAGATAAATTCTAATCAAATCCCTGTCATAAAATATGCCTTTATTTTCCTAAAATCGAGCAAGAACATAAATAATTTATTAAATAAATTTCAGGATTAAATAATATCTCCAATAACATGTGTTTTCCAATATTATGTCCTCTGCCTTGCAAAACCGTGTCTAAATATTGCTAGTAAATTTTGTTTATTTTAAGTTGCCTTCCAGGTAAGTATGGTCCTTGATAATATTATCAGCCTGTTCATAAAATTAATAACACGTATATTTTAACGAGGCATCACGTTCATAAGTTAAATGCATTGTACATACATTTTGGTATTACACATCGATGAACTGATGAAAGCAATCTGTTTGCCATTAGTAAATAAATAATAGATTGCCTATAGTTAGTGATAAATTAGAGAATTGAAAAAAAAACGTTTGTACCGCTCCCTCAGGGTGCTTTTTCACAAAAACGACCCTATACAAATCATCCAAATATTACTATTATTATAAATGTCAGTAAAAACAATGTACATAAGATACATGAAAAATATGACAATGAATAAAATGTTACAAAATTTGGACATAAGTTCTTCTTAAATTTTCACAAATATGGTATCATGACAAATCTTTCCATTAATAAAATATTTTAAAATTTGACATCATTTTCTCATCAATTTCCTGTTATTCTAGATATGAAGAAAGCAGTTTATGATGTCGATAGCTTATTTGCTAAGACATTGTATATCCATTTTTTGGCGTAAACTAGACTCTTTAAAGGAGAACCCTAATGTCTACATAGACATGCAATAAATTGGCTTTAAGATATCTGTATATTTCTTACATTTTCGCCGAATTCATCAGTATATTTTGAATAAATTATGTATACGAATATTAACGTGGTTCGCGTAAAGCCCAATGTTCAGAGTCAGTGGGATTACGAGAAGGGGTATTAGATAATGCTGTGAGGCGATAGAAAATGGAATATCGAAGGAAAAGTCAATACAGTTTATGTGATGACTGTAAAATTCGCCAAAGGTTCTGTAAAACGATGATCGAGAAAAATAAAACGAGTAGATATTTAAACTGGTTCATATCAATAATAAACAAATGAAAAACAAAATAATGAAGGGAAATATTTAAGGAGGATAAATATATTATAATTAACCCTCTCGGAAATATCCTTTTTGGCTACATTTACAATGGGTTGAATTAGAGTAAAAGATATGGATAGTTAATTTTTCATTCAATTTTACAAACTATTATTGAATAGTTTGACCGGTTATTGACCGAGTTGATAAATGCATCTGGTTCCTACCCAGGCATCGTAGATTCCATTCCTCTGTCCTCCACCCTATCCTCTATCCTTAGTATTACATCATTGCACGTGCAACATCTTTCAATTGAAATTTATTTAAGCTTTTAATTATTTTATAGACATACGAGTAAGTAACACTGACATTAAAAGAAAGTAGACAAGCAGGAATTTCAATATAAAATCATTGATTTATGTACCTACTTCGACTTTTAATCAGAGACCGCATAATGGTGTTGTGATCTACATCAAGTTGAATAAATAAATAATCGAGAAGAAAAACAAAATTTTTTTAATATTTATCCATCACAGATTCAACAAAAAAAAAAACAAATTGAAAATTTCTCCCCAATTTGATTCCGAGAAAAAAGAATATCAGCAAAATAAATTCTGTTGAGATTACGACGACCTTAATTTATCTGTTTGCTTCCTTCCCGTTTCCTCTCTTACCACAACAATATCATATTAAAAGCATCTCCTTTACATTTTCCAATCGATTACGCGTACGAATGGCATGAAAGCCTTCCGCCGAGGGTCGCTTTAAAAGTAGGGAAACTGGAACATTTTGTACAGTGTATTATGAAAATTAAACTGGTTATTTTTAAACCATAATAATTTATTTTTAAAATTCTTTAATAAACGTTTTCGTATTCAAAACACTAGAAGATTATTCTCAGCAGTTTCAATTAATACTGTTTCATTTTATGTCGATCGCGCTAGTTCTCCATGCAGACTCAGTTGCCAACGAGGGCTTGCAAGAAGTGACCGTGCTACAGGGGTAAATGTAGTTATTTTCTATATTTTACACCCTTGTCAGTCTAGTCTACGGGGAATAGGAGGTATGAAAATATGTCAATTGTAACATTATACGGGACGTGTAGGACCTGTACTTAATAATCAACGTAACTTGTCCCATAGTCCTATATTAGAAATATTTCCCGTTAATTCAAAGTTTCCCACTTCCTCTTAATCTCTTTCTTTGACACTCTGTATCTCTCTTCTTTATATGTTGTCCCATTCCATTATAAGTAAGTATATCTTTGTCTCACTGTTCAATTGTTTCTGTTGTATCGTTTTTAACACACCAACTGCCATCTTCATTGCACAGACGCAATGTAGGTATGCTGAGTCTGTTCTACAGAAATTTTAATAGAGTTCGCTCGAATGAGCTACTAGCAGCGTTGATCACGGCTGATGTTAGCTTCATGAGAACGGGTCGTTTCGCAGACTCATTTTTATGTAAATTGGCTCGTATGTGGAACGTGCCGCTCCTACATTTAATTTGGACCTCTTCAAGGATCGAATTTAAAAAATATCCCTTTCTACCACCCCTTCTTAACCCGCCTCACAACGTTGCCCAACCGGGTAGCGATATAGTTCCCTCCACGTATGTGGTCCGTACGTACTACATGTGGAATGGAGCATATTCGGTCTCCCCTTCACTCTCTTTTTTATTATGTCCTCGAATGTATATGCACACTCTATATATTGACATTGTTTTTAATATTACTGATGATGCTTGGGATAGACGATACCGGTTGGTGATATATTTAAAATTAATTAGTGGTTCAAAGCAAAGCACCATCTTATTTAAAAATATTCATTTATTGATAAGCATTACAATTTTTTTTATTAGCATTCTAGGGAGAAATATAGCAGCTATTTATACATTAGTATAATACATTTTTTACTAACTGTTGTGTACTCTGTTACGCCTTTTGTAGTTGTCGATTCTTTCTTGTCGTTTGGGTGCCATAATTGATTTGACAGCGGAAGCAATGTCTTGTGACGACTATTACTATCTCCAAACAAAGAAACATTAATTTGAAATTTTTATTTAATTCCAACCATTATTTTTTTGAAATTATATCTAAATAATAAAGTTTTTAAGCAGGTACCTACTTGCGTTTTTCATTTTGAAAATATTCTACCTAAACAAACGTTCTTCTTTTGAATATATATAATACGTTTGAAAATAATAATAATAATTGGATGATTTGTACAGCGCCGTAATTGTGAAAAATCACCTCGAGGGCGCTGTACAAATATTTCTTAACTAATTATGTACAGACAGATACAGAAAACATACTTACCTGGCAGGTCGCTTCAGATGAACACAGTTTTATTAGAAAATTTATTTATAGAGATGATAGTTTTACATGGTTATTTGTTGATCCTTTTCTATTGATGTTACATTTATTAGAAGATTGGTGGCACAAGAAGAGTTGGTATTTATTGATATACTTATAATTTTTAGGACTGGAAAGTATTCATAAAATGAATTTTAGGACTAAAAAATATATATAAAATTACCTTAAAAACCGTAAGAAGCTTTTAATAAATATTAATTTTTTATTTTACACTTTGGTTATTTACAGTGTTGCGGGATGTGGACGCATTTGCGCACCGATGCGTGAATATTTTTATTTTATTTATTTAATGACTTTAGGTTTGATGTGGTATATTATCTACGGGCTCACCTCAATAGAACATGGCTGGTTTAACGTTTTTCATACTATTTTTAAAACATTAATAAAAACAAACTGCGCTATTTTCAACGAACCCGGTTGAGTAATTTTCGAGAAAATCGAGGACAGACAGACCGACAAACTTCCATTTTATACTCGTATATAAAGATTTCAATATTTAAAAATTAATTATTCAAGCATATAAACCTCATATTTAATCAACGAAGAAGATAATATTATCAAATCTTAAATGAAACATGAAACTGAAAAAAAACACAGAAAATAAAAAGGTATCAGTCGTATCTGGGAATCGAACCTAGGACCTCTTTCTTACCAGTTCACTTTACGCCATCTTCATCGATATCATACCTCAACTTTAAGACGTCGATATTATCATTCATTAAATCCAATAGTATTGGCTGCTATCTTTATGATGGTTACAAAATTCTACCCGAATATAATTGCAATCTACATAATGTAACGGATATACATATGAAATTTTTATTTACGAGTATATAGGACATATATTGATTTTTTTTATTTCTTTGATTTAAATAGAATTTTTTAAGCCTTGCCATGGTTACCGTAATGGGGGGACTCTTCCATTCTCAGTGTTAATTCTGTTTTTTTAGGGTATCACCCAAATGAATCGAGTTTCATCAGGAATGAGATTGGTTCCTGCACCCCAGCTGTTCCATATCCCAAATTTGATTACAAAAAGAGATTACAGGGGAGGTTGTTCGGCCACATGACTGCAGTGGCTATTTAACAAGCTGGGAAATATCATCAACTGCGATCACAGGCTGCTTTAGTTCAAACACCTTCAGAAAATGGTATAAAAAACCTTTTTATTCGAGGACGGAAGAATTAATTTTTAGAAATTCTGCGGGGTCTAAATTAAAATATTTGGCATGTGAATAGAATTAATCTTCCAACACACGAAAAAAGGGTTTATTAATTTAAGGGAGCTCCATCGAAGCCAAAGTAAAGTTAGCCTCTCAGAAGCTGGGCGCTTTGGCAGCCACCTCTGGTCGGGAGTCCCAAAATATCTGAAAAAATCTTGACTCTGTGCAGTAATGAGCGGTTCGTGTGATAGATTCGCCTATCTAACAAACGGACTGCAATCTTTGGAGAACAGACGTCTGGTAGAAATGATGTCCTTTTTCTACCTGTATTTTGATGGAAGATGCTCTGAGGAACTAGGGTCATTGATCCCTTTGGCACCGGTGCACAGTCGGGAAACACTGTACATTTGTACGCGGTTGACATTTGTTACATGAGAACAGGTTGCTTCTACGAATCGTTCTTGTGTTCAACGGCTCGGCTATGAAATAATCTACCGGCCTCTGTGTTTCCTTCCTCCTACAACATGGGTCTCTTCAAGACCCAGGTTAATTCCTTCACGTCCTCTAAAATACCCTCCACACAGCATCCCTAAAGGTGACATAGGTCCTGAAATAAATTATTTCCCTCAGGGCATCCTATGTGGAGTCACTTAAAAAAAAAATTAAAAAACGGGAGGAATGGTGACGTTTGAATACGCAATGTAAGTGAATAACACATAATAACAGAGCTTTGGAGGCATTTCCGCAACCTGTTGATTTCTCGATTTTGCTCCCTTGAATTTATGTATTTATTTATTTACGTCCTTTATAGGCTTTTTCATAGACATGTAGAAAATTTATCTTATGTACTTATAAATAGTGTAGCAGATAAGTGTGACTGATATACACGCATTTAAAACTATTGTACCAGAAAGAAAAAATAATGCATTGAATAGGTACATATAGGAGGTGTAAGCGACCATTGTCGTTACAAGACTGTAAACATGTAGGGTGCTGGTCAAGTCACTTTCTATGCTTCTGGGGGTACGGGGCCGACTATCCTTGAGGCAGGTCCAGGAATCTTTCAGGTGGGAGGCAGGAGAAGTGAAAGACTTTATATGGTTACAAGATGTGACTGGGTACGAGTCACGATTGCTCGTCCGAGTGTGACTGGTTTTATTTTCAGAAATTTTCGCTTTTATATCATTTCAAAGTGATACAAGTTTTCTACACTAGGGGCGCTGCTGAGGCAGACATGTAAAAAAGGGGTCCGTGCACGGTACTGTGCTGCCACGGGGTTAGTTGCATTGTCGAAAGCCCGCAACACGGTATCGTGCTGTCGCGGGGTCGGATGTGTTATCGAAGTGATAGGAAAATTAGAAAGAATCGTGATTATGAACAATCGATGATCACGTCGGCTACAGGAGGTAATATAAAAGTTAACAATGTTATTCAACACTTTCAGCTAACGTTCATGTATCCATCCAGAGTTAAACACTTTCATCAAATTAATTAGCTCTGAAAAAAACCGTACAAAGTATTCTTATAATGATTTTGATGTACTAAATGAATCAACAATGTCGTAGTATTTGTTCTCTATATACTGAATCCATCGCATAGGAATATTGTTATAATAATATGATAGGTACTGACTTTTAACTGTCCTGCTAAGAACGAAAGAAATAAAATATAGCGATTCACGGGTATTACACATTGATTTAATAATTTTAAACACAAACGTTAAATTGAAAATAATTCACCGTTTTCAGAATTTTACTAAATTTTATTAATATAATAGGTATTCGTTGTCTAGGCATACTCTGAGAATACCTAATCTGATATGTATGTATCTTAAGAATTTATATTGCGTTCTTTCAATTGTGTGTGAATGAACATCATGATTCTGCAGTGGTGTCAACAAAGTAACGCATTTTTTTGTATTTCTTGGGCATTAACTCTGTAACAATTTCTAGATATTTTCGGATGTATCGAAACCAGTAGCACAATAATAAAATTAAAGTAACAAATATACAAAAAGGATAAAACTCTTCAAACAAAAAGTACTTTTAATAATTTTATTAATAATGCAGTCACAAAATAATTACACTTCTAACTAACTAACTAACTAACCATCACGCCGTTTCTCCGCAGGGGTAGGCAGAGAGGACGGGCCGAAAAAAAACTCGATCTTGGCATACACTTCTTGCTTCATTCACTTTCATACAACGTCTCATACATTTTCTTCTGTTATTCCGACCTCTGACATACCCCGACTCAAGTATTTGATTCACTTGATCGTGTCATGTCTTCCTCGGTCGTCCCCGGCTTCTTTTTTCATTCACATTCGCGTCATATATTCTCCTTATACTCCTTTCTTCGTTCATTCGCTCTACATGCCCAAACCATCCCTTCCTTAATCTTGCTCACTACGCTTACATCAGCCTTGCATTCTTTACGAATCTCAACATTTTTCACACGATTATACATGGTTTTACCACACTTTCGTCTCAGAGATCTCATTTCTACAGCATTCAGTCTACTTTTATCCTTCCTCTCCCAGTTCTATGACTCAATGCCATACATCAAGATACATACTTCTATTGAAAAAAAAAAGATTTTGAGACCAAACTGTCAAAATGTACTCGATATTACTCCTTACTAGTGACATGTGCAATGTTCTAATATCATTAAAGTCACTAGATACTCTTAAAATAAATCTTAACGTTTTCAAAACTGTATTGGATATGTTTTAATAAATAAAACATTGACTATATGCTTGATAAAATTAAGTTTCTTATCAAATCATATACCTAACTCATTAATTTTCGAAACAGAAAGTAACAAAATGATGGAATATTAAAAAGAATGGATTCATTATTCAATGGTGGCATTTAAATAAAATACCGTATTAAGAGAAATGTAATGCATTACATGGAAATGCATTGTCAAATGCCATATGGTAATGAACCACTCGCTAAAACTTTAAGTAGAAAGTAACAATGATATGAGCAAAACGTCTTAGATTTGAGGTCACCATTTTCCTATTTAGACCTTTGCTCAGAGAGCGCTATCTCACACATCATTATAGAACTACTCCATTTCTCTCTCAAGGTAAGTCTACATTGAATTAGCAACCTGTTCGTTTCAATAGTGCCTCAGCCCCCCGCCAGTGGCACGTTCACAGAACTAGATCCAGAGCAAACGTGCAACTGAAAGTTTAGTACAGATCTACACACTTAACTTTGCATTCGGTGGCGTCGCTTCTGTAGATTTTTGCAATACAAAAGCCAAATAAATCTCTGTATTTAATAAATTAATAACTGAATTCTTTAATTTAATTTTTATTTTCCCACCTTGAGCATAATTAAAAATATAGTATAACTAAGAAAACTACAAACTCTACAATTGGTAACTATTTTCCTGTATGATGACAAAACAACATTATCTCTTGGCAAAACGTCGTAATATTAGATTATCGGAACTAGAACTTTGAGAAAAGTATTTTGTATAAAGTAAATGACTTTTCTATGGGATTTCCCATATATCGCTTAATTTGATTAAAACCAACAACAACAAAAAACTTGTCGTCTATGGACTCTTTAATTCTTCTTTTGGGCGCCTATAAGGCTAACTTTGTCAAGCTATATTTCTCTTACATAATAAATATTCCATAGAATACCCATATGCCAGTAGCGTGTAGTCCATAAAGGCTGTAAAGCTGTGTCTACTACAAGAAAACGAACCATTGTTCAAAATGTAATTTTTTCAAAAATTTGTTAATATTTTTTTAACTCAAAATCGTTCTACATTGATAAATTGTTCATATATTACAACTTAACACTTTTTAGATAACAAAATATAACATAATTAACTTATTAAAGCTTACGCTTTTAAGTGTTGTGTATGTATGGCAGAGATGTTACTTCCGGATAGAATAGAGGTTCATAATTAAATTTTTAGACACGACTGCGCCTTTCATATTTTTAAGAGCTGTTTATATTACTTTTAAATTAAAATGATCTCTTTCAAATATTCAATGCACATTTCATATCCGAACTTGAAATACTACACACAGCGTATCTTTGGTCATATATCAATGCACGCCACTGCCATATGCATAGCTTTTTATTGTAACAACAAAAATAAAAATTACTTTGAAGAAACCCAAAAAAAAAAATTATAACTCAAAAACTTTCCTCTTTTGGTCGCCTGCAAATTTAACTATGTCAAGGTGTTTTCTCTTATGTTAGTCATAGTCCACAGAGTGCAGATTTGCAACACAAAGTAAGGAGTGAAGTAATGATGCACGCTGAACGGAAACCGCCGATAAGATTATCCGGTGATATAACGTACGTGGCCTATGC